>JASAND010010611.1:0-78490 GCA_030248195.1 Trissonchulus latispiculum | reverse complement strand
AAATGTTCCTCTGGAGCATGAAAAAGTACTATGGGTGATGGTGAGGTTGCAAAATCAAGAGAGAGACTAGTCTTTAAAATGCTTAATATGGGGCTAGGTTAAAAAAATAGAAGAGGACTAGGTTGTGAGCGAATTAATATGGGCACAGCTTCGCCGAACAACCCATATTCGTGGAATTTCACGTTTTGTCTTAGCTTAGAACTATCAATGTGAGTCAGAAATTTAAGCAGTTGAATACTCATCGAATATAGCAGTTTGTATATATTGTTACACTCCAGCAGCTAGGGAATATATACGTAAATTATCACCATTTTGTTGTGTTGAACTACCGTCAGGCTCTACTACAGGAGAGGTCTAAGGATGTGATGCTAAAGCTATTGGTCCAAGTCAGGAGGAAATAGAAGATCGTGGGAGAGTCCTAAATTATTCTTGAATATAAATTTTCCGTATAAATGGATACGTAAAATGCGCTGTTTAGTATGAAGCACTTATCGAAGAAAAGGTTTACTAAAATAAAATTTCGAATAAAGCTCGAGCACATACCGTAGCTGTAGGTTATTTATAAACTATAAACAAAATGTATCGTGGATATGCATAATAATTTACATTTACAAACCGCGAATATGGGTTGTTCGGCGAAGCTGTGCCCATATTAATTCGCTCACAACCTAGTCCTCTTCTATTTTTTAACCTAGCCCCATATTAAGCATTTTAAAGACTAGTCCTCTCTTGATTTTGCAACCTCACCATCACCCATATTACTTTTTCATGCTCCAGAGGAGCATTTTTATTTCTTGTATATATTATGTTGGTTCTTTTTTGCGCATACATATGTAAAAGAATGGAAAACAAGAACCAAAAATGCTCCTTCGTCGCATGTAAAATACATATGAGTACTCTCAGGCAGGTTGTACAAACACGGAAACTAGCCTGTAAAATGCATATGAGTGGCGTTGAGGTTTTAAATTAAGGAAAACAAGTTGCAACGGCTTAACATATGAGCCTGTCCTACAACGAGGCTCATATTGGCGTATGTCATAACTCATAATAATATAATTTGTCGATATTTGACCTCCATATAAATAGCACGTAAAGCTTTCTTTACAAAATTGTCCTTTACACATCTTGAACGCATGGAGAGGGCCTAGGGGCTCAAACTCACAGGCTGTAATGTCGAGATGTGCGGCTATTACCATGAAAAAATTTGGGTCTCTGCGACTTTCCTGTGAGTCAGGGTGGGGTGATTTTTTTGTTAATATTTCGGATGATTTTTTTGTTAAGCTGCTATACTAACTTCTAGGTAAATTTTGCGAAATTTCACCAGAAAATGACGTCATGTTGGCTAGAAAAATTCCAATATTTTCCTATTTTTTTGCTAGAAATATTCCTGTATTTTACTATTTTTTCACGAAAAATTCCTATATTTTTTCCTATTTTTGCAAAAATGCCCAGTAGGCGCCCAGGCATACAATTCTATGACAAAAGTTGCTCGGCTCACTTAGGGCGTTCATTTGGTACCAAATTTGACCGCTTTTGAAAAATTTTATTTTTGGCGCAAAATCGCCTAAGTCCCCACCCCACCCACCACAGCACTCTACAGCCACTTTGGGTATGCAGTTCTATGACAAAAGTTGCTCAGCTCACTTAGGGCTTTCATTTGGTACCAAATTTGACCGCTTTTGAAAAATTTTATTTTTGGCGCAAAATCGCCTAAGTCCCCACCCCACCCACCACAGCACTCTACAGCCACTTTGAGCATGCAATTATATGACAAAAGTTACGCAGCTCACTTAGGGCTTAGGCTTAGGCTGTGTTTTTTTTGCGAAAAAAACTGCGAAATTCCGCACTTTTTTTGAAAATTCCGCAACTTTTTTCGGAGCTCTGCGTAAAGTTCCGCAAAAAATTTTGTCTCTGAGTAGACATTTTCAGTTGTCTCAGATGAGAAATAAACGTGTTTCTGATACTTTTTGAAGAAAAATTTCAAAAAATTTCGCGCCTTCGGCGCGTATTTCTATATACGTAGACACCTTTCAATCTTAGCTGAGTTAGAATGCCTAGTGACAGCTATTCAATGAAATTCTTTTAGCCTTGAAACCATAACATACCATAATTTTAAACAATTATTAACCTATTAGCAGTTTGCTTATATCTTAGGATTTTACTGACAGTCGAAACTAAACTTTTGAGTATTTCCACACTAAGGATTTTCCTCGGCTTTACAAAATTTCTCAGCGTCTGGGGGCTCCGCCCCCAGACCCCCACGTCTCTTCACTATTAAGTATACTTGTAAAACACGCTTATACATGCTTCGACTTTCGAAAAATAGTTATAACTTGGTTAATACCATACGTTAAATATTAAAAATGTGTTTAAATACAGCCAAATTACTGAAATTCATTAGTTATCTTTAAAATACTAAAAAATTAGTATTTCGCAATTTTTTGCGAAATTCCGCAAAAAATTTTGGAGGACTGCGTAAAAGTTCGCAAAAAGTTTCGACAAAAAAAAACACAGGGCTTAGGGGTGGGGACTCAGGCGATTTTGGGTCAAAATAAAATTTTTCAAAAGTGGTGAAATTTGATATCAAATGAAAGCCCTAAGTGAGCTGAGCAACTTTTGTCATAGAACTGCATACCCAAAGTGGCTGTAGAGTGCTGTGGTGGGTGGGGTGGGGACTTAGGCGATTTTGGGTCAAAAATAAAATTTTTCAAAAGTGGTAAAATTTGATATCAAATGAAAGCCCTAAGTGAGCTGAGCAACTTTTGTCATAGAACTGCATACCCAAAGTGGCTGTAGAGTGCTGTGGTGGGTGGGGTGGGGACTTAGGCGATTTTGGGTCAAAAATAAAATTTTTCAAAAGTGGTAAAATTTGTTATCAAATGAAACCCAAAAGTGAGCTGAGCAACTTTAGTCATAGAACTGCATACCCAAAGTGGCTGTAGAGTGCTGTGGTGGGTGGGGTGGGGACAGGGGCGTATCTAGGGGGGTGGTCCAGGGGGTCCGGACCCACCCCTTTTGGAGCCCTGACCCCCCTTCATCTTCAGTGGCAGGTGATCATTTTTCACTAAACTATTGAAAAGTAAATAAAAATAGAATTTTCGCACCTACGGCGCGATTAGTGTGTTCATTTACATTATTGTGAACTTAAACGTGTATATATATACACACACACATATATATATATATATAAATCAAAATTCAAACATTTATTGAACATTATCAAATTCAATATAGTCATCGTTTCTACCTACATTTGAAGCAGGAGATCAGTCTAGGTTTTTTGGTCAGAAATAGCGTGGTTTGAAGAAATGGAATGACGATGCCAAAATAAAAATGAGGAAAGAATGACCAAGCCAAAATGTGGAACTAGCAACAAATTTAAAAAAGAATGAAAGTTTCTATTATATTTTTAGTGATTTTTAAGTTTTTAAAAAATTCTAGGTTTTGTGCCGCCTCCATTCCCCGCTCTATATTGTCTTTGTAATCATGGCAAGTTTGAGAGTTTGAATCAACGGTATTAAGCCGTACGTAGATTACAACACTATGTTGATCCTACAATTACATTTTAGATGACGCTTTGAACTATTATTCGCTGAAAATTTTTTGAAAAATCGCTTCGGATTTTCTCGGATCTGGCTACTGATCAAAAGGGTCTTCTTGTTTCTTAGCTCCGAAGTATACCGAAGAGCACAATGATGTTTCAGTTGAAATTCGGAGGGAGAGGTTTTCGACCTGCTGATTTGAAAAATGCAAAAATATTAAAATTTAAAAAATTTTAAATCTGAAAATTTGAGGTTTGAAGGGGGACATTAAACTGAAAACTTTTCGGAAAAATTTCTGCTGGACGAAAACTTGCTTCCAGGGGTTTTCTAGTGTGATGACGAATCTGAAATCAGTTATACGATTCAGCTTTCCGTTAGCCAAAAGTTAAAGTTTTTAGCCTAAGATGGAAGCTTATCTTGAGCTCAACGAAAAGCTGAATGGAAAAACAGCTTTTGGATTCGTGATCAGGCGCCCCAGAAAACCCCTGTGAGCAAGTTTTCAGCAAACTTTTTTTCAAAATTTTCGGTTCCTCTTGGTCCCCCTTACCAAACTGAAATTTTCAAATTTTTAAAACTGTTTTAAACATTTTAAATTTTTTGCATTTTTGAAATCAGCGGTCCAAAAACCTAAACTCCTACCAAATTTCAACTCAATCAGTCAAATACTCAAATTGTGTCTCGGTACAACTTCGGAGCTAAGCTATGGGGGGGATAATGGGAAAGACTCTCCGATACGAGCATGCCAGTATTTAAGAACTTTTATCACGTATATAAATGTTAAAAACTAGGCTATCTATCCATCTTGATTCTAAGCCTTGAAATAGCTTAATCCGCCACAACTTTATTCACGAACTTTTAGTTTTCCACGGCATGCAAGTGACCACTGAGAAATCCGAAAAAGCGCCCCACCCCCCGAAAAACGCCCAGAAAACGGGCGTTTCATTGGGTGGGCCACTGTTTGACAGAATACGGTAATAAGGATAGATCTCTGATCGCGGCCTCGTCATCGCGATTTGAAGGTAAGAAAAGTAGACAAGAAAGACAGAAAAAGGCATATCCACAAAATTTCGGGAGTGCGTGTACATATATATTTCCAACGTTTTCACCAGATTCGATTCATGTCATTCGATTTTAGCAAAATTTCTTATTTTGCTTTCAAAAAGTTACTTTTAAAAATTTTCTTTGTTTTTTTTGTGGCAAAATGAAAGAAATTAAAGATTTGAAAAAACAATTTCATCTAAAAAGCAAAAACTTTTTCAATTTTCAAATTCCGCCCCCAGCTCTAAATCCTGTCGTTATGACTATGTTAATACTCACATACATAATAGACACGCATATTTGTAAGTGTGTGAGTGTGTATACTGGGGGGGTGGCGATTTTGGGTCAAAAATAAAATTTTTCAAATGTGGTAAAATTTGATATCAAATGAAAGCCCTAAGTGAGCTGAGCAACTTTTGTCATAGAACTGCATACCCAAAGTGGCTGTAGAGTGCTGTGGTGGGTGGGGTGGGGACTTAGGCGATTTTGGGTCAAAAATAAAATTTTTCAAAAGTGGTAAAATTTGATATCAAATGAAAGCCCTAAGTGAGCTGAGCAACTTTTGTCATAGAACTACCCAAAGTGGCTGTAGAGTGCTGTGGTGGGTGGGGTGGGGACTTAGGCGATTTTGGGTCAAAAATAAAATTTTTCAAAAGTGGTAAAATTTGATATCAAATGAAAGCCCTAAGTGAGCTGAGCAACTTTTGTCATAGAACTGCATACCCAAAGTGGCTGTAGAGTGCTGTGGTGGGTGAGGTGGGGACTTAGGCGATTTTGGGTCAAAAATAAAATTTTTCAAAAGTGGTAAAATTTGGTATCAAACGAAAGCCCTAAGTGAGCAGAGCAACTTTAGCGGTGTCGGATTTATGCCTTTCTCAACCGGAATTTAAAGGATAGACATAGGCCCGACACACACATATTATCCCCTTTTGTGCGGAGCATTTTTGTTACTTGTATATATATATATATATATATATATTAGTGATGGGCACTGGATATCCGGATATCCGGATAATTTTTATATCCGGATAATATCCGATTTGAGAAAAATATCCGGATATCCGGATATCCGTATACATTTCAGTCAAAACAATGAAAAATTAGAAAATTTTTGACAAAAATTTAAAAACTGTAAAATATTTTTCAAAAATTCCTCTGAACATATTTTTGAAACGAAGGTTGAGGCTTGGTTGCATGATAGACATTCACAGCTTGTCAAAAAATTGACAGAAAAATTGAATATTTAACTGAAAAATAGAAAAATTTTCTTGAAGTTCAGTTTGGAATAGGCGGATAACCGGATATCCGGATATCCGTTAACGCAAAATAGGCGGATATCCGGATATGAAAAAATATCCGGTGCCCATCACTAATATATATGTATATATATATATATATATATTATATATATATATATATATATATATATATGTATATATGTATATATATATATTTATATATATATATATTCATGTAAGAAATAAGGCCGTGACAGTTGGGACAAACTTTCAATCTCGCTCCCCCCAAACAGACCTCATTTCCTCCTCCCTTGGGGTGGTTATGGGGGCTCTCCATGGCTGGGAGGGGGAGAATATTTCTGGGGCTCCTTCCCCCCACTCCTCTGGGAAAAGCCAACCCACCTTCTGTTTCTGTGCGCTGACGTTTGGTGTTTTCTTTCAGAACATCAGACCTGGGCTTTCTTATTCTCCGCAAGCAGGTCAGTCATCATTCCTGGTTTCTTACTTTCACGCATACTCGCCCGGTCACTGGGTGGCGTCACCATAAAATTAACCAGATTAGTTGGTTGGTTCTCCTCTTCTGGATATCGATTAACAGAAGTAAGAAAGGTATGAGGATGCTGATTTAAATTCAGACCTCACCAAGGGGGTGGCTGATTGAACCCTGTCCTCAGGTGCGGCTTTTGCTCAGCTTTGGCTTTTGACAGATTTGTTTAAACCTCTGCCTTAAGTCACATTATACAAAGCTTTCGAAACATTAGATTACGCTGTGAAAACGTCAAATAAAAGCAGTAATATTTTTCTGGAAAAAATGGAAAAATTAAATTTTATTCCATTTCTTTTTTCTTTGTCCATCCCTACGGTGCATAATTATGGTCATGGGGATTGGAAACTGTGTTTAACAGGTTGACTACGTATTGTATGCTTAAACTTCATTAGTGTTCTGTACTGTATGCATTAGTCAGGGAGACGGAAAAGAAGGAAAAAAACATGGTTGCCTACTCCCTAACCATAGCAGCTGCAGTGGCCTAGTATACCCCATTAGAAAGAGCAAGTCTAGACCTACCATGCAGTACCAGATTGGTTACCAAGTTCGATTCTATAAGTATAGTATTTGGCCAAAGTTGACCTCCCAAAATGGGTCAAAATGCTAAGGATCTTCGAAAGTTTGCAAGTATATACGCATACATATCTGATAAACTATCGTACTTTGGCAACTATAACTTAGCGTGCGGTCATAATTCGACCTGCTATATCACGTGGCAATAGTGATCTACGTGCATCCAGTAAAAAAATTTGACCATGTTTCCCCCACATACCGACCACTGATGAGGGGGAAAATGCAGACCAAATTTTCATGCGTATGCTTCAGGAAGGCCAGCTAATGTCTCTATAGGAAAGAAAATGCTTTAAAACCCTTAAGAACCTCAAAATATTCCAACTGAGCATTTTTCAAATTTTCAGCAAAATTTCAAAAAACTTAAATGATGGGACATTGCAGACGTAGCGTGTGACCTGAAGTGCTCCCAGATTTGCGGGCAATCCGATACTTCCCGGATTCTTGGAATGGCGAATCCCGGAATTTTTTTAAAATGGTAAGGGGGGACCAAGGGAAACTGTTTGTGTCCGATTTTGCTCAAAAGTTGGTCAGGCTAATTCGAACACGCTGATTTTGAACTGAAATCAAAATTTCCGGAAAATTTACGGATTTCGAGATATTTGATCCGAAAAATTGCGGACTGAAAAATTTTCCCAAAAGCGGTCGATATGGTACTCAAATGAAACAGCTCGTTGAGCTGAACAACTTTTTTCTTGCGGCATCCTCCTGAATTGTGTCTAACGAAAGTTATGGCGGAAAAACTGAAAATCGGAAAATCACGAAAAATATTTCTGTCTCCGATTTTGCTCAAAAGCTGGCAATAGACTAAAAATCGATGGTGCTGCTTTCGAAACTGAAATCGAAATTTCCGGAAAACTTACGGGTTTTGAAAAGTTTTCACAAATGTGGTCAATATGGTACTAAAGTGAAAGAGCTCATCGAGCTGAGCAGCCTTCCTCGTTGCGGCATCTTCCGGAAATGAATCTAGCGAAAGTTATGGCCGAAAATTGAAAATATATACAAGAATTCTCGAGAACCCGGATTTTGAACCAAAAATTTTGTCTCTGATTTTGCTCAAAAGTTGGCAATAGGTTAACTAGACAACGCTGATTTTGAAACTAAAATCGAAATCGAGATATTCGACACGGAAGATTGAGTTACGGCGGATTTTGCATTTTGAGTATAAAAATCTATTTTTAAACTTGCTGTGAGGTTAAAGGGGTGCCTAGGTAGTTTTGCACGCTGAAAGCAGCTGAAAGAATGTTTTTAAAGCACTGTAATTGGTTGATTAATAGAAATCTTTTTAATTATTACTATTAATTAGTATTATTACTTTTTAATTTTAATTACGTAATAGAAAAGTTTTTTGTTTCAGCTGTAATTGCATGAAGCCCTCTATAGGACCTGGGCTGCTTTCTTGGCCAGTTGTGATGTGGCCACAATTGGTCGGTCCTTTGAATCCTGGGTTGCTCAGAGTTCACGCAGAAGGATGTAGCGGCTGAATCATGACCGTCTGTGCCGAGAGATAGATTGTCGCCTCTGCCTCCAAACATTGGCGGTCATCGAATGGTGATGCGGAGTCGGGGCCAAGGGCTCTCGCCGGCCACAACGCAGTTCCTGCATGCCTCTGTCTGTCTCGGCAGAACTCTAAACAGCAGGTATATAGGGATATTTTGGGAGATTTAGTTGGAGGGTTAGGCAGCGCCCGAGCGGGGGGAGAAATTGTCGTGAGATTTATACACTAAAACGAGCCCAGAAATTAGTGACTTTAACATGGAGAATTGACATGAAACTTTGACATGGAGAAACGCAAACAGAACCCGAACAGCCCGGATTTTGGCCAACTATATTTAGGTAGAAAAGCTCCAGTGCAGCCGGAAAAGTTTTAAAAATTGGCGCTTTTGTGAAAGTGACGGCACCCGAAGAATCCCGGTGGATAGGGAACAAAAATTTTGACAAGGAGCGATTTTTTGAGGAAGGTGATTTCGAAGATGAGGAGGTCGATTTCATGTGGTAGGGGGCTTCCACTCCATTCTGTATTGTGCTGAAAAAAGTGGGGGAGGAAAGATCCCTCACTTGGGGGAAGTCAAAATCGTTAAAGCTAAAGTCAAGGTCAAAGTCAATGCGTAGAAATAGACTATAGACCAAAAGGCAGGTAGCAGTTTTTGTATGTAAGTTTTCGTGTGATCTGCCATATCGCCATATTTTAGTACCATAAGCACTGATGTTTATAGTTAAATTCCTTGTGGCTTTCGTATGTCTTAAAAAGTAAATTTGAAGGTAAAAATTGCAAAAAATAATGTAAAAAATTGCATGCACTAGTTTTAAGTCGAAATGACCAAAACTAGCACTTTAAAGCGGCATTATGTATTTTTATCAAAAGTTTTATTTCAAGATAGCCATTTTGGATTTCGCTACCCCGTATTTAAACTCCTATTGCCAAACTTAATTCACCGTCGCCTGCAATGAAGGAAGACCTATTTTTCACAGCATATTATGCACAACAAAACGGCATTTACCGTTTTCATCAAAAATTTCAGTTTCAAAATAGTATTTTTTAGATTTCGCTATCCCGTATTTGAGTCGCATTATAAAACGGCTTATACAATATTGATAGCACACCAAAACGGCACTTTTGATTTTTTCGAAAGTTTCATTTTCGAAATATATAGCCATTATTGGTACCCTCAAATTTTACCCTCAAATTTACTCTTTTTTCCGATTTTTCATCAAAATATTCATTTTAGTATAGCCATTTTTGGAATTCCGTTTCTATATTTGACTCGCATTTAGCACATAATTTAACCCTCCACTTGCGATATTGTTGCTTGTAAGTTGTAAGGTCAATGGTCTTTATTGTCACTGCGTGTACAATATTGACAGCACATCAGAACTGTATTTATATAGTTTGCTTTTATATGGTGTATCCCTAACCGCATTTGTATTTGTTTTAGAGCATTCATCGCAATCATGCTATCTAAACGAACATCTTGTGAATGCTGAAAACGATAGTCCTCGTACTTTTGTCTTTTCTTTGTCTTCGTTCTTTGTTTGTAGATTCATAATATGTGTTTGGCGGCTATTAAATGTGTGCTTCGTTGCAGGTAGGTAGGTGAAACATAGCGATAATTGATTGCCCGTACTATTTGTCTCATATGATTCAGGACTTTGTCGGGACTATTTCTACTTGTCCTGACAATTAGTCCGGACATGGTTTTTAGAATTTTTATAGAATTTTTAGTCTGAGACAAGAGTTGTCTCGGAGAAAAGACATGTCTCGGACTAAAAATTATCAGTCTCCTACGTGTCTCGGACTAAAAAAATTAGTCTCTGTCCTGTCCGAGACTAGGGCTGTGACCGGGCCGTGAAACGGGCCGGGGCCGCCCCGCCCCGATTTTATAGAGTGCGGCCCGGCCCGTCTACCCTGCAAAGCCCGGCCCGCTTCAAGGCCCGCGGGGCCTGCCGGGCCGAGGCCCCAACCTGTCCTGCCGGGCCAGCGGGGCTTGCGGGGCCGTCGGTTTCTTAAGCTGCGGTTCATTTGTGCGTGTAATGTATGCACATACATGTACATATACATACACGTAGGTATGTTGTATATGCATTGTGCGTGTAATGTATGCACATACATGTACATATACATACACGTAGGTATGTTGTATATGCACATTAATACACAATCAATATGTGAGAACATAGGTATCAATACAATGTTCGTGTTTACTTCCTTAGACATTGCGGCCAAAGGCTAAAGAATTATATATTCAGAATATTTGCTTAGAAATAAAATCTTAATGTTCCGAAAATGTAATTTATAATTTGAATACCAGAATAGTTTGAGAATTTAATCTGAAATATTAAACACTTTGGCGCCGGACTATACATTTTCACATCCAGAAGCTTCATTTTTTACAAAATACCAGATAAATCTAGAAATTCACTAATTTTCATCGACGAAATTTGCACTTTCAAAATTTTGGGAATTTCAAATCTTGATATTTCATCGTCTGTAATTTTCAACCTTCAATCTCAGTTTTGCATCAATTTTAATACTGACGTAGTTAAAGTTAAAGTGTTTGCGTTTCTTAATTTTTGGTAATGTTGCGAAATCCAGAGGTAAAATTAGGATTGTGACAGTGTGTGGATTTGGATTAGTCTCTATGCATGACTGTTACTCTGGTTTTAGAAAAACCGCTCAAAGTAGAAGAATTTCAATAGATACAATACCTGGTTAGCGCACATCAAAGGTCGGGCCGCTAACAGGCCCGGGTCGGCGGGTTCAGGCAGTGTAGCGGGCCCTGAACCCGGACCGGGTCGTGGAACCGTCAAACTTACTCCGGGGCCGGGCCGTGAAAAGAGCTTCGGAAAGGGGCGGGGCCGTGAAGCGGGCCGCAGGCCCGGGGCTTGGGCCCCGGCCCGGCGAAATCCTTAACGGCACAGCCCTATCCGAGACTAATTGACTTTGTCGAGATTGTTTTTTCAGAAGTTTGTCCTGACAAAAATTAGTCTGAGACATGTCAGAGACTATCAAAAACCTTAGTCTCGGACTAATTCCAGTTGGTCCGAACTCGCTCTACATTCCACGGCTACGTGACGGACCCAAAACTGACTGTCTGTATTTGTGGTTATGTATTGACTGTATATTCACTTGACTGACAACATTCAGCTGTATATTGATAAAGAGTCCTGTAGTATATTGACAATGAGTCCTGTAAACGAAGTGCTTTGTATAAGTGTATTCATTATGTGTGGTGTAGTAAAAGACCACCTTTGGTCTTGTCAAACGGGCTGGCCGACGGTTGCGGCACTAATTGTTAAGCCCGGTTCATACCTATTTTCCGGTTGTCCGTTTGTCCGTTTTGCTGTGTACACACATCAGTTCATACCTAGCTTTCCGTTTACCCGTTTCCGCTTATCCGCTTGTTGTCTTGTCTGGTTTGCTTTTATGAAATGATTAATAGTTGTTGCTTACGGACAAACGGAAAATTAGAGCAGTGTTGACGCCTAAACAGACATCTCTTTTACTGACAAACAGACTAACGGACAGCCAGAAGCGGACAAACGGACAGAGGTATGAACCGGGCTTTTAAATGAAGTAGAAGTCTTAAGGCACTGGAAGTGTTAAGCGCAACATACACTGCAATTTAAAACGAATACTTTAGCCGAAATCATTGAATACTAAACATCAAACATGTTGACAGGTACTGGCGTAGGTTCAGAAATATTTAAACACATCACATCATCTGGTCATGACAATCTGGTCCTCTGTACAAAATCGCTGTACGTACATAGTATCCTATGTTGCACTTAACGAGTTGTAGGCCGTATGTTATTCCGGACTATTGGCAGTCCGGACTATTTGTCCAGACTACTGGTTGTCCGGACACTTTTTCCAGACTATTCTGTCCGGATTCCAGACTATGTCTGGACAATAAATGTAATTTGTCTGGACTAATTAGCTTAGTCCGGACTAAAAGCGTGTTTTGTCTAGGACAGTAAAAATCAGTCTCGGACATGTCTGAGACAAAAGCAAGATTGTCTCGGACATGTCCGAGACTAAAAATTTTGAAAGTCTCGACTTTTTTTCCAGACATTTGTCCGGACAAAAATTAGTCTCGGACATGTCTGAGACAAATACAATTAGTCTCAGACATGTCCGAGACTAATTTTTGGTTAGTCCTGACTAAGACTACGTTCCTCGCGGAGTTAAACGTGACGGACCCATACCCTCGCGTGAAGGAACGGCCGGCTGGGGCAGCCGGTGCAGTAATACTTAGTTCCGGTGCGACCGGTGGTTGTACTACATTGTTTGCACCTTCTGCTAACATCGCCACAATCAACAAGGTGCATGAAGTTCTTGTTGTATTCATCTGGTACCTGAATAACAGGGTTGGGTTTTTTCCGAAAAACTTATTGCGGAAAAAACTAGTTTTTCATGACCACAATCACCAAGGGTACAAGGGGGGCGTGGGCCGCGTCGTTCGGGAAAGTCCTTTCTTACCAAGAATGAAAATTCGTTGCCCATAAACTAGGCAACGAGGCAAGGCAAGTCGTTGTAAGTGAAACAGTAATGAAATATATGATGATCGTAACGAACCCAGATATTTGATGAGAGATTTTCAGAGTAGAATAAATTCAGAATTAGGGCACTGGATCAAATCGCATATAGAATTAATTCTGAAAACACAAAAACAGCAGCATGGTTAACCAAAAAAGTAAGTTACTTAGTGTTGTAAACCAGTTTCGAATAAAACAGCAAATAGGTGTTTTACTGAAATGAAAGTAAAACCATGGAAAAGTTTCGATCTGGACACTAGTGTTTGGGGTCCGGCCGGCCGCCGGCCGGAATGCAATTCAACATTCAGAAATTTACAATTTAGAGCAGCTGTTCTTAAATGAACTCCAAATCTGGTTTTCGTCTGGTTTGTGCAATCAGTGTACACTTTCAACTATGTACATTTTTCTAATGTAACACCCGAAAAACGATATCTTAGCAGTCATAATAGCTACAATGCAAACTGGCCCAGGCCGGTAGCCCGGTAATTTGCAATCCTTCATTACAGCCTCTTTATGTTTGCAGTAAAAGGTTTCCGCATCTTCATTGCACAAAATGCGGGCTCCAGCGCCTCGCCTCTTCTCCTATCAGAACGTGTAATCTGCCTCACATTATGTGAACGAATGCATCACTTAACGTAAAATACCTTACCGGCAAAATTAATCAGTCTGACCAAGAGTACATAAATAAGAGTGTGCCACTAGGCACACTCCCCCCCTCCCATTTTCCCTTTGAGCCGCGAACCGCACCTCTTTTCCGAGCAGCACATACAGAGGGGTGCCCCTCGTCGGACGTTGGGGGGGGGGCGGGGGGGGGGGGGGGGGGGGGTTGTTTCTGATAGAGAGGCTGCTAGGGCATCCCCTTCACGCTGTACTCTTGGTCTGACTTACCAATGTCTGTTGATTCTGGATTTGTAGATGTGCCAGCTGCTGAAGTAGTTCCTCCGCCAGGGGTGTGGTATTTTTTAAAGCACACCCTCGCGTGAAGGAACGGCCGGCTGGGGCAGCCGGTGCAGTAATACTTAGTTCCGGTGCGACCGGTGGTTGTACTACATTGTTTGCACCTTCTGCTAACATCGCCACAATCAACAAGGTGCATGAAGTTCTTGTTGTATTCATCTGGTACCTGAATAACAGGGTTGGGTTTTTTCCGAAAAACTTATTGCGGAAAAAACTAGTTTTTCATGACCACAATCACCAAGGGTACAAGGGGGGCGTGGGCCGCGTCGTTCGGGAAAGTCCTTTCTTACCAAGAATGAAAATTCGTTGCCCATAAACTAGGCAACGAGGCAAGGCAAGTCGTTGTAAGTGAAACAGTAATGAAATATATGATGATCGTAACGAACCCAGATATTTGATGAGAGATTTTCAGAGTAGAATAAATTCAGAATTAGGGCACTGGATCAAATCGCATATAGAATTAATTCTGAAAACACAAAAACAGCAGCATGGTTAACCAAAAAAGTAAGTTACTTAGTGTTGTAAACCAGTTTCGAATAAAACAGCAAATAGGTGTTTTACTGAAATGAAAGTAAAACCATGGAAAAGTTTCGATCTGGACACTAGTGTTTGGGGTCCGGCCGGCCGCCGGCCGGAATGCAATTCAACATTCAGAAATTTACAATTTAGAGCAGCTGTTCTTAAATGAACTCCAAATCTGGTTTTCGTCTGGTTTGTGCAATCAGTGTACACTTTCAACTATGTACATTTTTCTAATGTAACACCCGAAAAACGATATCTTAGCTGTCATAATAGCTACAATGCAAACTGGCCCAGGCCGGTAGCCCGGTAATTTGCAATCCTTCATTACAGCCTCTTTATGTTTGCAGTAAAAGGTTTCCGCATCTTCATTGCACAAAATGCGGGCTCCAGCGCCTCGCCTCTTCTCCTATCAGAACGTGTAATCTGCCTCACATTATGTGAACGAATGCATCACTTAACGTAAAATACCTTACCGGCAAAATTAATCAGTCTGACTTACCAATGTCTGTTGATTCTGGATTTGTAGATGTGCCAGCTGCTGAAGTAGTTCCTCCGCCAGGGGTGTGGTATTTTTTAAAGCACACCCTCGCGTGAAGGAACGGCCGGCTGGGGCAGCCGGTGCAGTAATACTTAGTTCCGGTGCGACCGGTGGTTGTACTACATTGTTTGCACCTTCTGCTAACATCGCCACAATCAACAAGGTGCATGAAGTTCTTGTTGTATTCATCTGGTACCTGAATAACAGGGTTGGGTTTTTTCCGAAAAACTTATTGCGGAAAAAACTAGTTTTTCATGACCACAATCACCAAGGGTACAAGGGGGGCGTGGGCCGCGTCGTTCGGGAAAGTCCTTTCTTACCAAGAATGAAAATTCGTTGCCCATAAACTAGGCAACGAGGCAAGGCAAGTCGTTGTAAGTGAAACAGTAATGAAATATATGATGATCGTAACGAACCCAGATATTTGATGAGAGATTTTCAGAGTAGAATAAATTCAGAATTAGGGCACTGGATCAAATCGCATATAGAATTAATTCTGAAAACACAAAAACAGCAGCATGGTTAACCAAAAAAGTAAGTTACTTAGTGTTGTAAACCAGTTTCGAATAAAACAGCAAATAGGTGTTTTACTGAAATGAAAGTAAAACCATGGAAAAGTTTCGATCTGGACACTAGTGTTTGGGGTCCGGCCGGCCGCCGGCCGGAATGCAATTCAACATTCAGAAATTTACAATTTAGAGCAGCTGTTCTTAAATGAACTCCAAATCTGGTTTTCGTCTGGTTTGTGCAATCAGTGTACACTTTCAACTATGTACATTTTTCTAATGTAACACCCGAAAAACGATATCTTAGCAGTCATAATAGCTACAATGCAAACTGGCCCAGGCCGGTAGCCCGGTAATTTGCAATCCTTCATTACAGCCTCTTTATGTTTGCAGTAAAAGGTTTCCGCATCTTCATTGCACAAAATGCGGGCTCCAGCGCCTCGCCTCTTCTCCTATCAGAACGTGTAATCTGCCTCACATTATGTGAACGAATGCATCACTTAACGTAAAATACCTTACCGGCAAAATTAATCAGTCTGACTTACCAATGTCTGTTGATTCTGGATTTGTAGATGTGCCAGCTGCTGAAGTAGTTCCTCCGCCAGGGGTGTGGTATTTTTTAAAGCACACCCTCGCGTGAAGGAACGGCCGGCTGGGGCAGCCGGTGCAGTAATACTTAGTTCCGGTGCGACCGGTGGTTGTACTACATTGTTTGCACCTTCTGCTAACATCGCCACAATCAACAAGGTGCATGAAGTTCTTGTTGTATTCATCTGGTACCTGAATAACAGGGTTGGGTTTTTTCCGAAAAACTTATTGCGGAAAAAACTAGTTTTTCATGACCACAATCACCAAGGGTACAAGGGGGGCGTGGGCCGCGTCGTTCGGGAAAGTCCTTTCTTACCAAGAATGAAAATTCGTTGCCCATAAACTAGGCAACGAGGCAAGGCAAGTCGTTGTAAGTGAAACAGTAATGAAATATATGATGATCGTAACGAACCCAGATATTTGATGAGAGATTTTCAGAGTAGAATAAATTCAGAATTAGGGCACTGGATCAAATCGCATATAGAATTAATTCTGAAAACACAAAAACAGCAGCATGGTTAACCAAAAAAGTAAGTTACTTAGTGTTGTAAACCAGTTTCGAATAAAACAGCAAATAGGTGTTTTACTGAAATGAAAGTAAAACCATGGAAAAGTTTCGATCTGGACACTAGTGTTTGGGGTCCGGCCGGCCGCCGGCCGGAATGCAATTCAACATTCAGAAATTTACAATTTAGAGCAGCTGTTCTTAAATGAACTCCAAATCTGGTTTTCGTCTGGTTTGTGCAATCAGTGTACACTTTCAACTATGTACATTTTTCTAATGTAACACCCGAAAAACGATATCTTAGCAGTCATAATAGCTACAATGCAAACTGGCCCAGGCCGGTAGCCCGGTAATTTGCAATCCTTCATTACAGCCTCTTTATGTTTGCAGTAAAAGGTTTCCGCATCTTCATTGCACAAAATGCGGGCTCCAGCGCCTCGCCTCTTCTCCTATCAGAACGTGTAATCTGCCTCACATTATGTGAACGAATGCATCAGTTAACGTAAAATACCTTACCGGCAAAATTAATCAGTCTGACTTACCAATGTCTGCTGATTCTGGATTTGTAGATGTGCCAGCTGCTGAAGTAGTTCCTCCGCCAGGGGTGTTTTATTTTTTAAAGCACACCCTCGCGTGAAGGAACGGCCGGCTGAGGCAGCCAGTGCAGTAATACTTAGTTTCGGTGCGACCGGTGGTTATACTACATTGTTTGCACCTTCTGCTAACATCGCCACAATCAAC
Organism: Trissonchulus latispiculum; assembly: GCA_030248195.1. Classification (NCBI taxonomy): domain Eukaryota; kingdom Metazoa; phylum Nematoda; class Enoplea; order Enoplida; family Ironidae; genus Trissonchulus; species Trissonchulus latispiculum. The sequence continues at coordinate 61,162 of JASAND010010611.1, read as the reverse complement.
AAGGTGCATGAAGTTCTTGTTGTATTCATCTGGTACCTGAATAACAGGGTTGGGTTTTTCCGAAAAACATTATTGCGGAAAAAAACTAGTTTTTCATGACCACAATCACCAAGGGTGCAAGGGGAGCGTGGGCCGCGTCGTTCGGGAAAGTCCTTTCTTACCAAGAATGAAAATTCGTTGCCCATAAACTAGGCAACGACGCAAGGCAAGTCGTTGTAAGTGAAACAGTAATGAAATATCTGATGATCGTAACGAACCCAGATATTTGATGAGAGATTCTCAGAGTAGAATAAATTCAGAATTAGGGCACTGGATCAAATCGCATATAGAATTAAGTCTGAAAACACAAAAACAGCAGCATGGCTAACCAAAAAAGTAAGTTACTTAGTGTTGTAAACCAGTTTCGAATAAAACAGCAAATAGGTGTTTTACTGAAATGAAAGTAAAACCATGGAAAAATTTCGATCTGGACACTAGTGTTTGGGGCCCGGCCGGCCGCCGGCCGGAATGCAATTCAACATTCAGAAATTTACAATTTAGAGCAACTGTTCTTAAAATGAACTCCAAATCTGGTTTTCGTCTGGTTTGTGCAATCAGTGTACACTTTCAACTATGTACATTTTTCTAATTTAACACCCGAAAATCGATATCTTAGCAGTCATAATAGCTACAATGCAAACTGGCCCAGGCCGGTAGCCCAGTAATTTGCAATCCTTCATTATAGCCTTTTATGTTTGCAGTAAAAGGTTTCCGCATCTTCATTGCACAAAATGCGGGCTCCAGCGCCTCGCCTCTTCTCCTATCAGAACCTGTAATATGCCTCACATTATGTGAACGAATGTGTTAACTACCGGTTTACAGTCATAGTCATACATAGTCATAAACTTTGTTTGGTTCTGCCACCTCGTAAAAAATTTTTCGCCCGAAAAATCTGAACATACATCAAAGGTTCGAAAACGACCATTTTTCGAAGGATTTTTCGACCTAGAAAAAGAAGTTTGAGGGTTAGGACGAAAAGAATGGGTATTTCTGGTGTAGGTTCCTAGGCCACAACTGGGAATAACATTGAGTTCGTTTCTGTACGTAGAACTTGAATTTCGACCAGAAAAAGTTTGAAATTGGGGATCTGCAAGGGGGGCGAAATTGTCACTATAGCGAATTCCATAATTTATGCTTCTCAAATGGTTTGAATTCGTGTTTGGAAAACAGAAAAAACCACACGAAAAACATCTGATGGGTGGGGGAACGTATATACTGAGCAAACTTGGGGGAGAAAAACCATTTCTGGAATTACGTACGTATCTCGGCGAAAACTGAGAATTAGACGAAAAATTTGCAGTTTTCGGTGAAAAAGCAAAATTAGCATAGCGTGAACTGCTTGAAATATCACGCAAATTGGCATAAAAAGGAAATCGGGATCGAAAATTATACATACGTATGGGACACGTAGCCATTAAATGACCAATTTTGTGACACAAAAAACACGAACGAAACTGTCTTGTAGGAAAATTATTGCTCCAAATATGGCTATAACTATGCATATTGCAACTACAATCGGCTAATAAATGAAAAAATCCAAAAATATCACGGAAAAATGACAACTTCGGGGGCAGTTTCTCTTTCTGTAAACGAAATCGGGTATCCAAAATTCTTAGATTAAAAAAGTCAAAAGAGCTACAAAAAATTAGGAATTACAGAACTTCGGAAGACGTTTACCTCCAATCGGCCCATTCAACAAATTCAAATTCACTGGCCTTACTCCAAATAAAAGTACAACATTACTAGAATTCCTGATCAAACAAAAAAAGGGGGGAATATTTTTATAGGGGCATTGTTGCAAAAAAAAGTAAAGTAAGTCCGAATGAAAATTTCTTTTCCTTCGGCTTACCTGAAATTAGAAGAAAATCAACAACGCCCAATGACTTGAAGAGAAGTCAAGGTTAGGGGGAAAGGGGATATCCAAAATTCACACTAAAAGCTACGATTCCAAGTAATATCCAACCTAGCACGACGTTTCGCTTCTAGGATTGTCCTTTAATTGGAGCAAATACGTCCATTTTTACGACCATTATGCCTTTGAGTCGATTGGGAAAATTCCAAAATTTGCAAAAATTGGCCTAAAATTTAGAAACTTTGGCCTTAAATGCCTTCAAAAAATTTCTGGAAATAGGGATAGTCCCACTAAATTTTATTTAGCCCCAAACATTCGTTAAACTAGACTTCAAAACTGCTTTGGAGGATCACAATTTAAAAGTTCGAAGATTTATTCAGCATCGAGTGTAGCTTCTGTTGCTTCCCTGTTGTTAAGATTTCCCAGTATCGGGAAAGTTCAACAACCAGGTAGAAAAGGAAAAACCACATCATTTTATACTACTATAAGCCCTTTTATACTACTATTTCAAATCCCCATTGGGATTTCTTTGATTGTCGAGTTGCACCCTACACAATAGGAGAATTTAAAAAGTCTTCAAACTTAATCCAAAGCGCTTTTAAAAGATTCTCTTAATTTTTGCGATTCTAAAAATATAAACCTTTTTCAATAAATCGCAAAATTCAGTTCAAAAATCGTTTTTGAAAAATCACGAAATTTGAAACTTTTTCAATTTAGCAAACCGGACAGTGGTCCTGTCACGGTCGCCAAATGTTAACTACCGGTTTACTGTCCGGTAACCAAACCGGTACTTAAATGGCGAAACGAATGCAGGTTCCTAGCTCGCTCAAATAGTAGGGGCAACTCGCTCTACAAAAGGTAATCCCTAATGAAAGAATAAATAAGCCATATTGTTTAATAGGAACTTACAGGTGATTTAATGGCAGAATGATGAAGGCATGGAAGAGCAATACAATAAATGGCCAATCGGCCCGACCATACAATAGATTGACAAATTGGATCAAATCGAATCGAATGAATGCACTGAGGAATGCTTCCGTTTATATAGCCCCAATTTTGATGACAATTTGGAATATGCAAATTAGATATGCAAATTAGATAGCTAATATTGCAAAGCCAGTGTTGTTACACAAAAGGAATGAAGAAACTAAAGTAATTTAGGGCGGATTACAACTAGTAAAGTAGGTTTTTAACAAATGCATCAGTTAACGTAAAATACCTTACCGGCAAAATTAATCAGTCTGACTCACCAATGTCTGCTGATTCTGGATTTGTAGATGTGCCAGCTGCTGAAGTAGTTCCTCCGCCAGGGGTGTGGTATTTTTTAAAGCACACCCTCGCGTGAAGGAACGGCCGGCTGGGGCAGCCGGTGCAGTAATACTTAGTTTCGGTGCGACCGGTGGCTGTACTACATTGTTTGCACCTTCTGCCAACATCGCCACAATCAACAAGGTGCCTGAAGTTCTTGTTGTATTCATCTGGTACCTGAATAACAGGGTTGGGTTTTTTCCGTAAAACATTATTGCGGAAAAAACTAGTTTTTCATGACCACAATCACCAATGGTACAAGGGGGACGTGGGCCGCGTCGTTCGGGAAAGTCCTTTCTTACCAAGAATGAAAATTCGTTGCCCATAAACTAGGCAACGAGGCAAGGCAAGTCGTTGTAAGTGAAACAGTAATGAAATATCTGATGATCGTAACGAACCCAGATATTTGATGAGAGATTCTCAGAGTAGAATAAATTCAGAATTACGGCACTGGATCAAATCGCATATAGAATTAATTCTGAAAACACAAAAACAGCAGCATGGTTAACCAAAAAAGTAAGTTACTTAGTGTTGTAAACCAGTTTCGAATAAAACAGCAAATAGGTGTTTTACTGAAATGAAAGTAAAACCATGGAAAAATTTCGATCTGGACACTAGTGTTTGGGGCATGGCCGGCCGCCGGCCGGAATGCAATTCAACATTCAGAAATTTACAATTTAGAGCACCTGTTCTTAAAATGAACTCCAAATCTGGTTTTCGTCTGGTTTGTGCAATCAGTGTACACTTTCAACTATGTACATTTTTCTAATGTAACATCCGAAAAACGATATCTTAGCAGTCATAATAGCTACAATGCAAACTGGCCCAGGCCGGTAGCCCGGTAATTTGCAATCTTTCATTATAGCCTCTTTATGTTTGTATGTAAAAGGTTTCCGCATCTTCATTGCACAAAATGCGGGCTCCAGCGCATCGCCTCTTCTCCTATCAGAACCTGTAATATGCCTCACATTATGTGAACGAATGCATCAGTTAACGTAAAATACCTTACCGGCAAAATTAATCAGTCTGACTCACCAATGTCTGTTGATTCTGGATTTGTAGATGTGCCAGCTGCTGAAGTAGTTCCTCCGCCAGGGGTGTGGTATTTTTTAAAGCACACCCTCGCGTGAAGGAACGGCCGGCTGGGGCAGCCGGTGCAGTAATACTTAGTTTCGGTGCGACCGGTGGTTGTACTACATTGTTTGCACCTTCTGCTAACATCGCCACAATCAACAAGGTGCATGAAGTTCTTGTTGTATTGATCTGGTACCTAAATAATAGGGTTGGGCTTTTTCCGAAAAACACTATTGCGGAAAAAAACTAGTTTTTCTTGACCACAATCACCAGGGGTACGAGGGGGGCGTGGACCGCGTCGTTCGGGAAAGTCCTTTCTTACCAAGAATGAAAATTCGTTGCCCATAAACTAGGCAACGAGGCAAGGCAAGTCGTTGTAAGTGAAGTAGTAATGAAATATCTGATGATCGTAACGAACCCAGATATTTGATGAGAGATTCTCAGAGTAGAATAAATTCAGAATTACAGCACTGGATCAAATCGCATATAGAATTAATTCTGAAAACACAATAACAGCAGCATGGTTAACATGTTGCAAACGAGCTTCGGCCTACAAGCTAGCTGGAGTGACTTCTCCTAGAAACCAACGAAAACACGCAATAAGGTACCCTTATTGCATATTTTCAGAACCACTGCCAAAGTGACTCTACAGTACGTTCTCCAAAGGCTGTAACACATGCAAAGTCGTGGGTTGCCCAGGACTTAATGCATTCCCCAGCAAACACAAAGAATCTAAACTAAGCCTCAGAAAAATGTGAAAAATCTAACAAAATGAAAGCATGATAGTTGTGAAAGAAACGAAAGTTAAGTGAAAGCAACTACACAAACAGAGGCAGTGAACTACCTAAAATTAGCCGACGTAGGGGAAAGAGCGCGTACAACTACACGCATAGGGATTAGGAACATACATACACAAATACCAAATGTACGTTTATATAAATGCATATAATCGTACATTATAAAAGCAAGAGACAAGGCAGGACCTCCTTAAATAATTTACAAACAAAACCAAGGAATCTAATTTAGGAAAAAGAAAAAAACCCTGGGTAAATTTAATGAAGTGGAAAAACCCTATAATTTAGGATTTATAAAGAATTAAGAAAAATAGAAATAAAAGAAATGAATGACCCATGACTATGTAGTGATGTTTCGGTCACTGAAACTGAAACTGAAACGGAAACTATTTTGAGAAGAGACCTGAAACTGAAACTGAAACTGAAACTTTTTTAGGCTGCCGACTGAAACTGAAACTGAAACTGAAACTAACTTGGGTAAAAAACTGAAACTCTGACTGAAACAAGTTTCAGTCTTTCCTCAAAACTTGACATTTTGAAGGTTTTGAGCTTCAATTCTGTTAGTACGGCTGCAGGGGATGCTGAAATCAATGCAATGCATCAAATTGTGCTTCATGTCAACTCAGAAGGCTGGAAACCGTTCATTTTAAAGTGAACTGAAACTGAAACTGAAACTCTGACTGAAACTAAAACTGAAACTGAAATTATTTTACGTTGCCGACTGAAACTTAAACTGAAACTGAAACTATTTTGGTCCGCCGACTGAAACTGAAACTGAAACTGAAACTATTTCGGACCACCGACTGAAACTGAAACTGAAACTGAAACCAAAATCGGCTACTGAAACAAATCAAACATTTGTTGCAGAACGTGTGCTGATGATGGTAGCAATGATGATACTAAAGTCTGACCAAAAAATCTTATAACCGAACTGTGAGCGCTTATCCTGAGTTAACCTTTGAAGTTAGCCTGTATAAAGTAGTGCTGGGACCGGTTCCAAAAGAACCGGTAGAACCGGAACCGGAACCGAAACCGGAACCGGTAGGATTTTTAGAACCGGAACCGGAACCGGTGGCTTTTGGAACCGGCCGGTTCTAGTGTTAATTTTGGCTGTTTGAAACTTCAATCAAGGTTTATTTTGTAAAATTTTAAAATTTCTTAGTAATTTGAATTTAGCATTTGGAATTTAACTTTATTTTGGTACTTATATTTAGATATGAAATTTTGTTTTTGAAAGTTGTTGTGTAAATGGCAGAAGATTTGATATCAATTTTACGATGTCTTTAATAACAGTTTTCAGTCAATGTTTTAAGTTTTCTGAAAACGTTATAGAAAAAGAAAAACTAAGGTATATTCAATGTTAACTCTTCTTTAAGGATGACAAAGGTAAGCATTAAGGATTTGATGCTTTACGGCAACTCTTCCAGCTTTAGCTGTTGCCTCTGCAATTTGTGTGCAAACTTCAACTGAAGTAAACCAGTATACTGAAGGCGCAACTCTAGAAAAGGGTTAAGCTGAGCAACAGTATCCCTGAGGTACCGTTCTTATTTAATTAATAGCAAAGCAATTGGCTAGCGCTGCCGGAAAAGAATGCCTTTGATGGTCTATTAAAAATTTTCATATTTCATAGTAATATTTTAGTACTTTTTGCTTATATATAGGTTTATGACTTGATAGGGAATAGCGCTCTTTTGTTACAAATTTGTTTATTTCAGCTACAAAAATTAAAACAAGTTCTATGTAAAATAAAAACTTAGCAGCTTGATTCTATTTATTGTACATAACATACAATATTTGGTTTTAAAGGTATGAAGTTAGTTGTACCTGTGTGCTGCATAAGTGCTCGAAAAGTTTCAATTCTCGTTCAACGATTTTCCCCAATGTTTTCTGCTATAGTTTTCAATCTCAAAAAATCTTCGACCCGAGATGAGATTAGCTGCTTTTTCAATGATTAAGCTTTGTAATGTTGTAACTGTAGTTGTTGAATCGATATGCAAATTTTATTGGACTGCTTGAAATTGGTCGAGGAAAGTTCTGTGCGACGTTCGCTTTCTGAAGGGCAGTAGCTAAATGTTTATCTAAATTGAGAATACTTAGCAGGTGTTTTGGTAAGCTCTGGGGCCTGTTGCATAAAACTACATTGCCTACATTGTAGTGTAAATGTAGCAATTGGGTTGCATAAAAATTTCTACGTTTTTGTGTAGCTACATAGCTGTGCTACATAAATGTAGTTTCCCACAATGCTACATTTTCTACATTTTTGTGTAGATGTATTCTTGGGTTGCATAAAATACTTGCTATACTGTGTAGAAAGAAAATTTGTAGAAAATGTAGCTACATTACCTACAGAGGGTTAGACCACTGTTAGTTGCTGTTTTTTCATACAGTCGTATGCAGTCAAATACATCTCGTTTTGGTAGCAATTTTCAAAAATACACAAAATTGCGTGATTTTAGTTTTGTGTCAAAAATACCAATTGTAACCGGAGCCGGTAGCTAGAACCGGAACCGGTTTCAAAAATCGGAACCGGGCCCTACATTAAAACAAGATGAGAACTTTCAGAACCGTGAGAACTTTCCTTACCTTTTCATAATTGTGGGAATCATCATTTGAACTATGGGAATATGTAGGAAAGCTACATTTTTGTGTAGAATGTAGGTTGTAGCTACATATTTTTATGCAACTGTGTAGTTGTTGCTACATTTTATGTAGACAATGTAGTGTAGTAAATGTAGTTTTATGCAACAGGCCCCTGGTAGCTAAAATTTGTTCAACATATTGGTAAAAATGAAACAGACTATATCTTTTTCACAGTAAATATTTGTATATAAGTAACATAGTAAAAAGTAAGCAAAACACTGTTTAAAACATGTTCATAGCTTTGTGCAGTTAAACATATTAAGTTTTTATAGCAATTGTCAAAAAAATAAAAAACCGTGTGATTTTACCTTTTTATCAAAAATACCAATTGGAACCGGAACCGGTAGCTAGAACCGGAACCGGAACCGGAACCGGAACCGGTAGTCAAGAACCGGAACCGGAACCGGTTTCAAAAATCGGAACCGGTCCCAGCACTAGCATAAAGTATATATTTTTAGAAACCTGAGGAGGAGGGTAGGATTCTGGTAGAACCATTATATCCGGTCTATATCCGGTTACCGGATGTCAAATCTATAAAAACGTTTCAGATTTGGAAAGACAATGCTAATTCATTCATACTCTAGCACACTGGTCCTTGGCCCAAGACATCTCCGAAAATGCGGTCACATCCGGTCAATGTCCGGTAACCGGATGTCTAGGTCACAAAAACTGTACAACAAGATGGGTAGGTCGTACAGTTTCACTGATTGAATGTTTGGATTCAACGGATCGAGATTAGTCTATATACGAAATTTTGTCCAATTTGGACCAAAATTGCGTGTTTTATGGTCGTATCCGGTGCGAAATATACCGGAAAAATCGGTTTTTCCGGTCTGGTGCTCGGAATCGCGGAAAAAAATGTTAGTTTTTGGCACAATGAATATTTGGGATGCTACTTTCACTTTACCGGTGTCAAAGTAATCGAATATCCGGTCGATATCCGGTTCTGAGCTTTGAAATTTGAGATTTCATGGGCTATTATCTCAGTAACCGGTTGGTCCGGAAGTCAAATTATTTCATTAAAATGACATTTTGTCTATCCCTAACAAGCATCAACCTCACATTACTTCATATCTGCTGTAATTTTTGAATGATAGCGTTTTAAAAACGTGCTGATTTTGCTTGTTTTGTGTAATTGTTAACCGGATATGCGATTTGATCCCATACGCTTAGCTTTGTCGCACGCAACATAACTTATTTTTGAACCATTTTTAGATAGACAAACTGTCATTTTAATGAAATAATTTGACTTCCGGACCAACCGGATACTGAGATAATAGCCCATGAAATCTCAAATTTCAAAGCTCAGAACCGGAAATCGACCGGATATTCCATTACTTTGACACCGGTAAAATGAAAGTAGCATCCCACATGATAGAGATACAAAATCTAGTGCAAATGAAAGTTCGAGTCTTGTACTTTAAGATCATAATACAAATTATAGCCATGGGGGGAAAAAACCCACCCCCTTTTTGGGGGGAAAAAACCCACCCGCCTCCTGAACCATGGGTTGGAGCCATAGGTGTAACGGAGATTTGGGGTGGGGGAGGCTCCCCCCCCAACATTTTCTGGGGGGGCCCCTCTGGCGACCCCCCCCCCCAGGACCCCCCCCAACCCTCCCCCAAAAAATTTTTCATTTTTTATGCCAAAAATCGCATTTTCAGCCGTTGCTAATGATAAAAAACATCTAACCATAAAGTAATTTTAACATTAGACAGTGGTTTTAAACTCAAAAACTTGATTACCAACATGTTTCCAAGTCCAAAATAAAGACAATATTGAGTCATAAGATCCATAATACAGTTAAAAACGTGTATTTCTCATAATAATAAACAGTTTAAGCCAAAAATTTGGACATTTTTGAAAATTTTTACAAAATTTACCCAAAAAATACCCAATTTTTGGCCATTTTTCGCGCCTTCGGCGCGACCTCCCCCCCCCCCAGTGGGGGGGGGACGTCCCCCCCAAAAATTTTTGGGGGAGGGTTGAAAAAGGCTTGCGGGGGGGCCACCCCCCCCCCCCCACCCCCCACCCCCCCCCCCTCCCCCACCTTACACCTATGGTTGGAGCTATCTATGAGCTCCAAAACATAGCAGCAGAAAGCGCGACTCTTTCTTACCTATGTGTGCAAAGATCAAGTCATTTGGTTCACTCCTGCTCATTTTATGACATTTTGAAAATGACACCTACTTTTTGGTCCAACCATGCCAAAATTTTGCAAAAGTTTGGACCGATGTAACTTTTGACAGAGTTGGGATAGAAAAGTTTTGCAAATATCTGCAATGATGGCAAGTCTTCCTCTTTGCACACAGCCAGAATTAGATCGATCCGATGCACCGTTGGTCTGGCACATTGCCAAATGTGGCGGGGAAAAACCCACTTTGGGGGGAAACCCCACCCAATTTTTTTTGAAAAATTTTTTAACAACCAATCAGGGAAACAATTCGACACTATTAGCACGGTACTATCGAGGACGCCTGGCTTATTTTTAGGCCAAAATTTATGGGGGGGGGGGGGCTCAATTCCCCCCCCCCCCCCATCGATGGGGTGGGGGCTCACCAAAAGTTGGGGGGGGGGCATATTTTTAAAATAGATTTTGCAAATTTTTACGTTTTTTGTGTAAAAATTGCCAAAAATCGCTAAAAAATGACTAATTTTAGGTGTTTTTACGCTAAAATAGCGAAAATTTCGTTAAAATTCCGGCGAAGCCGGAAAAATTTTTGAAAATTTAGGGTAAAAATGGTGAAATCTGGCAATTTTTTGGCTTATGGGGGGAGGTAAAAATTTATGGGGGGAACCTCGAATGGGGGGGGGGGAGGTTGCCGGGTGGGGGGGCGGCCCGCCCGCCCCCCCCCCCCCCCCCCAGTAAAAATAAGCCAGGACGCTGCATCACCCTATGCTGTCAGATTTAGATAATTTTGCTTGCCTGGCTAGCTAGGGGCCAAAAACCCTGAAAGTGCCATTTCAGCACTGGAGGACCCAGGACATAGGTGTAACGGAGATTTGGGGTGGGGGAGGCTCCCCCCCAACATTTTCTGGGGGGGCCCCCTCTGGCGACCCCCCCCCAACCCCCCCCCCAGGACCCCCCCAACCCTCCCCCAAAAAAATTTTTCATTTTTTATGCCAAAAATCGCATTTTCAGCCGTTTCTAATGATAAAAAACATCTAACCATAAAGTAATTTTAACATTAGACAGTGCTTTTAAACTCAAAAACTTGATTGCCAACATGTTTCCAAGTCCAAAATAAGGTCAATAATGAGTTATAAGATCCATAATACAGTTAAAAACGTGTATTTCTCATAATACTAAACAGTTTAAGCCAAAAATTTGGACAGTTTTGAAAATTTTTTCAAAATTTACCCTAAAAATACCCAATTTTTGGCCATTTTTCGCGCCTTCGGCGCGACTACCCCCCCCCCCCCCCCCCCCCCAGTGGGGGGGGGGGACGTCCCCCCCCAAAAAGTTTTGGGGGAGGGTTGTAAAAAGGCTTGGGGGGGGCTACCCCCCCCAACCCCCCCCCCCACCTTACACCTATGACCCAGGACATTTCCAATTTTGGATTTTAACAGCCAAATGAACTTAAAAACCATTCTCTACACGATAGACTAATAAATTTTATCAAATTACACCGTTTCTAGCATTTTTCAAAAATTGCCCTATGATTATGTATTAAACTTTATGAAACCTGACCGCTTGATGCTGTGCTCAAAAACGCGTGTAATTACACACTTTTTTCTGGAAAATAGCAAAAAAAAATTGACGACTGTGTAACGTTACACCAAAATTTTGGACAAATTTTACCAATTGGTCGGAACTTTTTTCAAGGCGCATTCATTTGTTGCCACATATTTGCCGTTTCTGGGGGGCTTCGCCCCCCAGACCCCCCGTTTGCTCCATGTATTACATTTTATTTTTGGTATTTAAGAATGCACATTATATTTGTTATATTTGTTCGTTCTTGTATTAAAAACGCGTACACACCAAATATTTTCTGTTTATGAAGCAAAATTTGACTGGTTCCTTGCAAAGTTTGTGCGACAGAAGGCCTTTTAAAAAATTATGCTCCTTCGGTGCACTGGTGTTTTTTTCGTTCTATCAAGTCAAAACCAATAAATGCAAATCATCGATGTAACTGCTCAATTTTTTAATTTTGTCGATCTGATTTGGTGAAACTTCACCAAATACTGCTGTAAGTAAGAAAGATTTTTAAATTTTACTATAAAGAAGCGGCTTCTAAAATTACGTAGTTGGAAGTTATATATATAATAAATTATAATTATATACATGATGTGTTAAGCAAAACTAATTAAATTAAAGTTACTAATTAAACTTACTAATTAAAGCAATTAAAAATTTTTAGGTAGTTACACACTTTTTTCCGAAAAATAGCAAAAAATTTTGGAGACGTGTGTAACGTTACACACAGGCCCGCACCCAGGATTTTGAAAAGGGGGGGGGGTCCAAGGTAAAACGCAAGGGGGGGGTCCAAGGTACGCAAGGGGGGTCTGGGGGGCGGAGCCCCCCAGAAGTTGAAAAATGTTTGCTTTTTTGTCCAAAAACAGTACATTAGACGTTTATTTCTTGCAAAAAGTAAATTATCGCGCCGAAGGCGCGAAAATTTTTTAAAAATAGCTGTTTTTGCCATAAAAATAGCAAAAATTTTCCATTTTGTCATCCGTAAAGGGGGGGGGGTCTAGATCCCTTGAACCCCCCCCCCCTGGGTGCGGCCTTGGTTACACATAAGCCGTCGGCGAAAAAAACACTGGATAGACTAATAAATTTTATCAAATTACATCGTTTCTAGCATTTTTCAAAAATTGCCCTATTATAGGGGGGCGCGAGAGCGACCCCCTATATCTGGCATTTTTTTAGTGGGGGGGTGTGGGGGGCGCCCCACTTTTTGGTTCCCCCTCCACTTTTCGGAGCCCCCCACTTTCATCCCCTCCCCACTTTTCGGCAAGCCCCCCCCCACTTTTTTGGGGGTCGCCCAAAAGTGTCGAAAAATTAGGTTTTTGAGGTCAAATTTTCAAAAATTTTCTCAATTTTTAGCTAATTTATGGACTTATCAGCTCATTTTCAGCTTAAAAACAGAGATTTTTTGCGTTTTTACCTTAAAAATGCTAATTTTTCGCTAAAAATTTTGGTATTTTACACCTTTGGTTCGCCCCCCCCCACTTTTCGGGGGCGCCCCGCCCCCCCCTTCCCCCTCCCTAGGGGGGGGCGAAGCCCTCCCCCACTTTCAAAACCCTAAAAAATGCCAGAATATGGGTGTAAAAGGCGCTGCGCGGCCCTATGAGACTCGTTCGAGCACCGTGCCAGCTCAATACTGAACGAAACTCGGCATGTTTGGTATCGTTGGAATCTGCACGATGAGTACAACAAGTTGCAAAAAAGTTTTGGTCAAAATTTTCAACTTTGAAAATTTTCACTTCCGGACAAGTTAGGTCCGTTTGTTTTTTTTCTGTGTTAGTCACGCTTGGAAAAGGGCTATTTTGTGCAGAAGTGTTTGAAAGATGTGAGCATTTTCAGCCGGAAAGGTTTATATTTTCTGAATGCAGATATGGTCCCATGTGCCCCGCGCTATATTTTTTCGCTGCCCAGCCCGGCATGCCGCCTGGCCGGCCGGCCAAAAGTGGCCTGACTGCGTTTTTGGCCAAAAAACGGCCATTTTGTGTCACGCCCACAGGGCTCAGGGAACAAGCTAGAGACACGCGGTTTGTTGCATGAACAAGTACGGAGGGGATACTAGTGCATAACGTTGGCAGATTTTTGATTTAGGTCCTGGACCGTTCAGGCGGCCGGCACAAAGGAAGTCGGTCCAAATGGCCATTTTCGGAAAAGTCCCAACTCCACAGAAGATGTCAAAAATAGGCCTAAATATGCTGTTTTGGGCCATATAGTGGGACGCATATAAGGGTTATCGGGATCGCTGAACACGATGAGCATAGTCGCAGCTCTGTGCGGTGCTGCTATCGTGCTGTACTGTTATGCAGCAACCATAGCACGCTGTCTGTAGACTTACTGTAAACGGCTAAACATATGAAACTTGGTGAAAATTATGTCTGTAGTAAGGGGGAACTGTAGCTATGTTAGTTGGTGCACTCTCTAGCTTCCACCGTGCTGTATGTGCTGCCCCAAACACAGCACCGTCGATACACATAGTTTAATGACAAACTTATAGATAAGTTTCGTATACTTATTACGATGTTACTATGTGGTTGCGCTGCAGTAGAGTGCTGCTGAAGTACAGCACGGCCTATAACTAGCTACAGGTAAGTTGCAATCGTCCGAAATTTTGTACACAAGTGCGGCAGAGCATTGCAAATCATGCCGCATGAGTTTCCTTCACCGACAGTAAAGTTTGCATCTGGTTGCGCTGCAGTAGAGTGCTGCTGAAGTACAGCACGGCCTATAACTAGCTACAGGTAAGTTGCAATCGTCCGAAATTTTGCACACAAGTGCGGCAGAGCATTGCAAATCATGCCGTATGAGTTTCCTTCACCGACAGTAAAGTTTGCATCTGGTTGCGCTGCAGTAGAGTGCTGCTGAAGTACAGCACGGCCTGTAACTAGCTACAGGTAAGTTGCTATAGTCCGAAATTTTGCACACAAGTGCGGCAGAGCATTGCAAATCGTGCCGTATGAGTTTCCTTCACCGACAGTAAAGTTTGCATCTGGTTGCGCTGCAATAGAGTGCTGCTGAAGCACAGCACGGCCTATAACTAGCAACAGATGAGTTGTAATTGTCCGAAATCTTGCACACAAGTGCGGCAGAGCATTGCAAATCGTGTTTTATGAGTTTCCTTCACTAACAGTAAAGTTTGCATTTGGTTGCGCTGCAGTAGAGTGCTATATGCTAAATACAGTAACTAAAACTATTGCAGCCATGGGTACTGGATGTTGGATTTCTGTCAAAATAGAGAAAAAGGAAGAGCTTGGAACTTTTCAAGCTTCTTTGTTCTGTACTTTCGGTTGACGATTAATGATTGACGGAATTTTTAAAGTTTCTTTCACACAGCTTTAACGTTTTTGCTTTTTACTGAGAACCTTAAAAATGAAATAGGACGAGAATAAAAATGCTCCGGTGGAGCATGAAAACTGCAATATGGGTGACATTCGGTTGTAAATGGACAGAGGACTAGGGGGCAGTTTCATAAAAATTGAACTAGCATGCGAGTGCTAGCATGCTAGTACTCACAAGACAAGTGCGAGTTACAAAGGAAGGTGTTTCATAAAAATTTTCAGGGACTCGACAAAAATTAGCTACGGTTCTGCTACTACTAGCGGCACTAGCATTGCTAGTGCGAGTTGCAAGTATGCTAGTATAGGTATTCCCAAAACAAAAGGTAATTCTTTAAAAATCCTGTCTTTTCTGCATGTAAACTAAATAATTTGAAACTTTAGGACACCGGAAAGAAAAGATTTTGCTTCACGTTATAAAAATTTCTAAGTAATAGTGTAAAAACACGCGAAAGTTATAACACTTTTTCTGAAAGTTCTCTAGTCAAAATTCACTAGAGAACTAGACTGCTGCTAGTAGCGGGGTAGCCTCCAGCAGCTAAAGTTTTATGAAACGGCAACTAGCAAGAAGCAGTTACAGCTACTCGCACTTAGCTACCCACTAGACTCGCAAATCTAGTGCGTGCACTCGCCGGATCGGGAAAGTTTTATGAAACAGATTAGCTACTTGACTCGACTACTAGACTCCGCTAGTAGTCGAGTCTAGTAGAGAAATATTTTTATGAAACTTCCCCTAGGTTTTAAAGCGTTAATATGGGAGGGGCAGGTTGTAAATGCCAGGAGGACTAGGTTAAAAGTGCACTAATATGGACCAGCTTCGCTGAACAACCCATATTCGCGAAAACTGTCCAGAGTTTCTATCGGCTGCTGCTTGCTATATATTGCTATTGGCAGTTCTTCGGAAAATTGTACGATTTGTCAGCATGGCCTGCAAGTATATACTAGATTACAACCTGCCCCTCCCATATTAACGCTTTAAAACCTAGTCCTCTGTCCATTTACAACCGAATGTCACCCATATTGCATTTTTCATGCTCCACCGGAGCATTTTTATTCTTGTGTTTATATATATATGTTAAACTTTATGAAACCTGACCGTTTGATGCTGCATTTTCAATGGCACATGAAATCTCAAAAAAAGGTACCTAGATCGGGTTTTTTTGATTTATACCAGCTAAAAGAGAGTTGAATTTTACACCGGAAGTGTCAGAATAGCGCTACAACAATTTTTGAGACCTGTGAGGGGTGGGTTTTCCCCCCGTTACTTTTTGCATAATACCGGCCTAACGGTACAACCTAGAGAAGTGCAAATGTGCTTAAAAGATAGATCTAAGTATAAACGCCAAGTACGATGGTATATAAAGTTCTCATCTAGCCCTTATAATAAAAAAGTTCCAGCCAAAATCCGAAAATGTGGGTTCCCCCCATGGCTATATAAGTTTGGGCTTCAAAGTAAGAGCAAACTCAAAGCAAAGCTAAGAATTTGGAAAAAATTAGCAAAATTTGAGAAAAGCACTAAAATTTTTCATTTGAACACTTCTAAAACTTCCCAGAATGATTAAATTTTTCCGACATTTTTCCGTTTTTTTCCGACCGTTCGGAAAAATACGGAAAAACCCCTTTTTTTCCGATGCCCAACCCTAACTCCCACCAACACTTCTTGCGAAACTACGGTGTGCGGTGCAGACATGTGTAGGAGGCGGATTTTTTGGAAGGGGCGGGCCGGGGTAGCCTATATAGCTATAAAAATAACCTTCTTTCTTTCTGCATCTGGGTACATTTATGGTGAACACACGTAAACGTAAACGTTGCTTCGATTTTAGCGCAATTATTTTTACATTATATATATTTTCTCATTTTTCCTTGTTGGAAATTTGTCTCAATGATGGTGGCTGGAACGGCAGTGGCCAATGGGTGTCTTGTATCAAGCAACGAGGACAGTCGCAAAAGATTTCATGAAGCTAAGAGTTTATGTAAGTGCTCAGGAAAGTATGTGGCCTGCTGGGTTTATTTTAGGCAAAAATAGGTGGGGAGAATAAAATGGGCCAAAAAT
Organism: Trissonchulus latispiculum; assembly: GCA_030248195.1. Taxonomy (NCBI): domain Eukaryota; kingdom Metazoa; phylum Nematoda; class Enoplea; order Enoplida; family Ironidae; genus Trissonchulus; species Trissonchulus latispiculum. The sequence goes on along the minus strand of JASAND010010611.1, from coordinate 44,382 downwards.
GCTGTATAAATAGCCTGTTTTCCACATACACTGCTATATATAACTATGTATGCTTACAAGTGCTCAAAAATCAAGTTTTAGCACCAAAAAATGCGATTTTTGATCAAAAATTTCCGGCGCATCCGGAAAAATTTTGAAAATTTTGACCAAAATTCCTAAAAATTTGGCAAGCCCCCCAGTAAAATAAACCCAGGGCTGTTTGATTATAGTTGAAGCCAATTTCTACATTCTAATTGCAGGCTCCAGTCCGCTCCTCTGTCGTGACACAGCTTAATGGGGAGGTCTTTCGACTTCGGAAACGATATTCCGACGTTAGACTCCTCGTTGTCACAAGCCCTTCACAAATTCCGTTGAGAAAGTAACTACGCGCATGTCCTTACATACATAGCTCTATATAGTCTCTGGGCTTATTCTAGTGGGCTTCCCCCATAAACACCCTTCCCCCCAAAATCCCCCCCCCCAAAGTGGGTGCCCCTTTTTGGTACCAACTTTTGCTGTGAACCAATCGCTCACAAGGCATAATTTCAAAACTTTTCCGGCTTCGGAGATTTTCAGTCGACTACTGCATATTTAAGCACTAAGGCGTCTCGTCATTCAGACGTGGCAGAATCTGCCCTGTCAGACGTCTGATTCTGCCTTACTTTCAGCTTTCAGACTTGCTTTCTTCTTAGCGCTCTTAGGTAACTGAATGACAGCTGACATTCGCTGAAAGTTAGTGCAAAGGTTAGGCTACAAACCTTTGCTTTGAAACAGTTGTAGTCACTCCGTTGGCCTCTGTCCAAGCCAAGCCAGTAGCTTGGAACATACATACGTGCATATAATGTTATACACATAACCTACGCATTAAGTGGACATGTGGTATAGTGGGCATTAGCGTATGCGTACGTCTGTGCGAACGTATATGTTAGTGTACTTATATGCGTATATATTGCGAGGGTCTATATACTTAGTGGCCTAAGCTTTGTGCAAAGTTATTGGACAGCCTAAGGTTTCAAAATTAGTATCCGGTTAAGTTCGTGGTACCTCAGTCAAAACTTTAATTTGCAAAAGAAACTGAATATTGTTAAAATTCGATTGAAAAACGCTTGTTATGTGTGATCCGAAAATATACAAAAATAATTGTGCTATTGTTTTTTAATTACAATGAATAATTGGAGTTGTCCTGAAGCTGGCGGATAGTTATTTGAATAAATTGCAATAAATGAAATACGTAAATACAGTATAACTGTTTTGAATTAGCAGTAGTTTGTTTACGTACTTTCTGTATATTATGCTTATTATTAGAGATGTACGTACGTATATTATACCTTTTTGCATTTAATTGAGAATTCAAACTTCACCTTCATAATACGCTATTATTTCCTTATGAATTACAAACATTCATCCAAATCATTTTCTTCTTCACATATTAGTAGAGGAAATCTCTTTTAGAACTGCAGTTTAGGAGACGAGCTCACAAAATTTTGCACAAAGTTTAGGCCACTAAGCAAAGAAAATATATAGACCCTCGCAATATATACGCATATAAGTACACTAACATATACGTTCGCACAGACGTACGCATACGCTAATGCCCACTATACCACATGTCCACTTAATGCGTAGGTTATGTGTATAACATTATATGCACGAATGTATGTTCCAAGCTACTGGCTTGGCTTGGACAGCGGCCAACGGAGTGACTACAACTGTTTCAAAGCAAAGGTTTCTAGCCTGACCTTTGCATTAACTTTCAGCGAATGTCAGCTGTCATTCAGTTACCTAAGAGCGCTAAGAAGAAAGCAAGTCTGAAAGCTGAAAGTAAGGCAGAATCAGACGTCTGACAGGGCAGATTCTGCCACGTCTGAATGACGAGACGCCTAACTCCGCTTATTTTTTGGAGATTATATACTTTAAAAATAGCGCAATTTCTATCATGTTTTTAGAAAAATTTTGAAAATTTTCCTCCCCCAAATGACTTGTCCCCCGACCCCGAGGGCCCCCAAAGAGTCCCCAAGAAAAATTCCCTAGAATAAGCCCAGATAATCAGCCTAGTTGTCTCGTTATTTAGCACAGCTGTGTTCATCAATGAAATAAATAATTGTGGGATGATAATTTGAGTCCGTGGAAAAGTTACATATGTTTGGACTTTGTTAATATGTTCACATTCGTCTATATATATATATATATATATATACATATTTTTTAGCAGATCGACGGGAAGAAGTTGTAACAATCCGCTCTAAATTTCCAAACAAAATACCGGTTTGTCAGTAATATTGTATTATGCGGTTTTAATTAATTATATAGTGGCCATACGTATTCAGGCAGTCACAGCTGCCTTAGAAAGATTTTATCTCTATTCGCACCGCGCCAGGTTCCCCGGACTGACCCCCTAACCTAATCTTCAGCAGTTCTTGGCTTTCTCCGACACAGCTGCCTCATCGGGTCTCTTGCGCAATTCCCCCCCCCCCAGCCCTAACTTTTGAGTTTTTTACCAATAACTTTGAAATTTTCTATGGGTGCATACTAGAGGCTGATGAATTCAAAAACTGAAAAAATTTCAAAATTTAAAAAAATTTTAAATTTTTGTTTTGTAGGGGGGACCAAGGGTTGAAAAAAATTGTGTTGAAAGGTAGCATACAGGGGTTTTCGAGGGCGCTGAGCACGAATCTGATAGCCGTTTTTTGATTCAGCGTTTCGTTAGCTCATTCGGGCATTCAAAATTGAAGTCAGAAACAGGTTCGAAGCTTTGGCTGAAGGACAATCTGATGATGATGACATTCCACTCAGGGGCGTATCCAGGGGGGTGGTCCAGGGGGTCCGGACCCACCCCTTTTTGAGCCCTGACCCCCCTCATCTTCAGTGGCAGGTGATCATTTTTCACTAAGCTATTGAAAAGCAAATAAAAATAGCAAATTCAAACATTAATTGGAACAGGTTATTTCAGATTCAGAAATAGTGAGTCATAAACGTTTCTACCTACATTTAAAGCAGGAGATTCAGTCTAGGTTTTTTGGTCAAAAATAGCGTCGTTTGCAGAAATGAACAATATATAGTTTTGACGACGCCAAAATAAAAATGACGAAAGAATGACCAAGCCAAAATGTGGAAGTAGCACCAAATTTAAAAAAAAGAATGCAAAGTTTCTATTATGTTTTAACACTGATTTTTGAGAAATTTCTCAGATTTTGGGGCTGCCGCCATCAAACCCCCGCTCTGCCTCAATATTGTCTTTGAAATTTGTGTTAATCTTCGACAAAGTTTGAATAGTCAATCAGTATTAAGCCGTACGTAGATTATGTGACTTGCTACATCCTTCAATTGCATTTTTGATGCACGTTTCTCATACCATTTTCGCTGAAAATTTGAAAACATTTTCTTCGGATTTTCTCGGCATGCGAGCTACCGATCCGAGCATGCCAGTATTTAAGAACTATATATTATCGCGTAAATGCTAAAAACTACTAGGGATAGATTTGGATGGCAGTTCCGTCATCGCGATTTGAAGGTAAGAAAAGCAGACAGGAAAAACAGAAAAAGGCATATATATATATCCACAAAATTTCGCGAGTGCGTATACATACGTATATAATACTTCCAATGTTTTCACCAGATTTTTGGATAGAAAAAGTCTAAAATGTCATTCGATTTAAGCAAAAATTTCTTATATATTTAGCCCTCAAAAAGTGTTAATTTTAAAACTTTTCTTGTTTCTGCAAAATGAAAGAAATTAAAGATTTGAAGAACGATTTCATCTAAAAAGCAAAAACTTTGTTCAACTTCTGGGGGCTTCCGCCCCCAGACCCCCCGGTGCCCATCACTAGTTAATACTCAGTAATGTTATATACATACATAATAGACACTCATATTTGAAAGTGCGTAACACTGTGAGTTGGAATATAACTTGCGGGACAGTGTGAATTATGAAGCAACACACGCTAACACACAGGAGGGTGAGTATGTGCTTCACTTGTGCAGTCTATTGTTGAACTGAACTGGATAAAAACAGTTCAGTTGGGTGGTCCTGGGGGGAGGAGGATAAAAATGTTCTGGACCCACCCCTTTTCAAAATCCTGGATACGCCGCTGATTCCACTGGATCTGTTGTGGCGAAAATGGCGGACTGCATAAGTAAACCGGCACTACAGGTCCTTGGTCGCAAACCAGGTAGACGAAGACCGGTACCACTTTCGGCTGAATCAGACAGGTTAGCAGCTGCCTGTCGGGATGCCGCAAACCCGGAGACCAAGAAACTCTTGAAGAAGGCACTACGGCGTCAACTTAAGAGGGATAAGGAAAGGAACTGGAACAATCTGGCCCAGAAAATGGAGAATGCTGGCCGAACTGGTAATTCCAGATCTCTGTTTGCTTTACTACGTGAGGCCACTGGCAGGAAACCACCAGTCTGTGGAGCTGTGAAGGACCGTAATGGAAACTTAATCAAAGATAAATCTCTCCAATTAGACCGCTGGAAACAACATTTTGATTCACTGCTCAATCGGCCTGTTCCGCAACCCACTCTACCTGGTGCTCAACCTCCTCAACCGCCTCTCATCCGACCGGACGACGAGACCATAGTTGGAGGACCACCTACTACAGCCGAAATCATAGACGCTATTCGCCTCCCTAAAACCTCGTAAAGCTGCCGGCTATGATGGACTAAGTCCAGAACTGTTCCTGGCAGCAGACACAGAAATTGCCCCACACCTAGAGAAGTTATTCGAGAAAATCTGGGTGCAAAGACATTCTCCCACCCAGTGGCAGAGGGCAATCATTGTTCCTGTGTTGAAGAAAGGTGACAGACAGGCTTGTGATAACTATCGAGGCATCTCCTTGCTACCAATTGCAGGGAAAATACTGTCGCTGATTATCCTGAGAAGAATTGTGTCGCAGTTGGACAGTCGGATGAGGGATCAGCAAGCCGGCTTCCGGAAAGGACGCGGCACCGTAGATCAAATTTTCCTTCTACGAGAGCTGTTGCACCGTAGGAAGATCCATAAAAAGGACACATGGCTTGCCTTTCTGGATTTCAAGGCAGCATTTGATAGTATAGATCGCAGCTGCTTGTGGACTCTTCTCTCACACGCTGGCATCCCCTCCGTCCTGGTGGAAATAATTAAAGACATGTATGAAACATCAGTTTGTCAAGTACGCGTCGATGGCTCACTTACGGATGAATTTAAAAGTCTCGACCGGCGTACGACAGGGAGATATTCTGTCTCCTCTTCTGTTCCTCCTGGCCATCGAGTGGGTGATGCAACAGGCTGTCCTAGATGGGGACGGAGTAGAGGTGGCTGAAAATATGTGGCTGGCTGATCTAGAATATGCAGATGATCTGGTGTTGCTAGCTAGCTCCGAAGATCGTTTGCAGCAACAGTGCAACCGGGTCGATGGATATGGCCGACTGGTCGGTCTTCTGTTAAATGCTGGGAAATGCAAGGTTGTCCCTCCGGTCACATCTGCCGTAGGCCCTGGTAACGTGACGGTCAACGAAGAAACAGTGGAAAGAGTCCGTAATTTTCCTTATCTGGGCAGCATTGTCTCCAATGGCTGTGACCAGGGTTCTGAAACTGATGCTAGACTGGCCAAGGCTAGTGCTGTTTTTCGTCAACTATACAGATGCCTTTGGTCCCGGCGGCAGATCTCCGTAAAAACGAAGCTGCGCGTATTCGATGCTATGGTTGTGCCTGTGCTACTATATGCCAGCGAATCGTGGGTAGTGCGAAAATCGGACCTTCAGAAACTGGAGGTTTTCGAACGCGCCTGCCTACGCACCATACTAAGAATTAGGCGGCGAGACAATATTCGAAATACGGATCTCTACAACATATGCCACAATCACAAACGACTATCAGCCTATCTCCAACGCGGCCGCCTCCGGTGGCTGGGCCACTTAGGGCGGATGGATCCCTTACGGGCACCGGGAAAGGTGTTCTTCTCCTCCATCCCGGGTCACTGGCGGAAACCACCCGGTCGGCCGGCAACGTCATGGCGGCAGGTAGTGGAAAAGGACCTATGGGCCCACATGACCCCATATAGAAACGCTGGGTACCGGTGGGATGATGTGGTCAAAACCATGGCTCAAGACAGAAACCAGTGGAGGGCAATGGGTAATCAAGTTGGTATGGATCCGGAGCCCATCAGATTGCTGCAGCAGTAATGGAGATGGAACAAGTAAGTAAGTAAGTTAGCTCGCTATAAACTAAAGATGTAAGCTGAACATGTAAGCTTATACTGAACTAACGAAAAGCTAAATCGAAAAACGGATATCAGATTCGTGCTCAGCGCCCCCGAAAACCCCTGCATGCAACTTTTCAGCAAAATTTTTTTAAAAAAATTTTTCGGTTCCCCTTGGTCCCCCCTTACCAAACGAAAATTTAAAATTTAAAAAAATTTTTAAATTTTAAAATTTTTAAAATTTTTGAATTTGCCAGCCTCTAGTATGATAAAATAAAGTAAATTAAAGTATCCTCTAGTAGTAAATTTGGTACCAAAAGGGGCACCCTTTTTGTTTTGGGGGGGGGCACGAATTTTGGGGGGAAGGCCGTTTATGGAGGGCCCCACCCCCCCCCACTAGAATAAGCCCAGGTGTGCACCCATAGAAAATTTCAAAGTTATTAATCAAAAAAGCAAAAGTTAGGGCTGGGGGTGGGAATTGCGCAAGAGACCCGCCTCATCTGATATGCCGCCGTGTACGGGAAAGCGATGACGACCGCCCACAACAACAACAATAGATATGACATAACATCGATTTATATCCGCACAAATGCATTAAAGCTTATAATTTCCGTCATAACAAATTTTGCTGGTTTCCAACAATTTTTATAAATGCTTGAATAGCAGTCAAATTTTGAGGGCTATAAAAATTGCAAGATCCCTGGAACACAAGAAGCAGAAAGGAGTCTGTGTTAATCAAGAGATTGCTCTAAAATTTTTGAATTTTAGTAATACTTTCAAGGTTTTAATTCCCAGCTTAAATCACCATAGGTTTAATGTTTTAACAGTTTTCCATTTAAAATTGACTATTTTTTGATTTGACACTGGCACTTATTGAAAGTATTGTTTAGGTATTTATTGAAAGATACAACAAGGAGAAGTCATTGCCTGTCCTGGATAAGCATAAGTTTTTGGTTCCTCAGGAAATCACGATGTCGCAGTTTGTTACAATTATCAGGTACATACGTATACACAGGCGCGTAGCCAGGGGGGAATTCCCCCCACCCGAAACTGTGGACCCCATGAATTTTTTCCTTATCATCTGTAAAACGCCCTTTCCTCAAAAAACTTTTCGCATCTTCGGCGCGAAATCGGTGTATTGTATCTTTACACTACGTGTTTTGCACCCCCACAATGAGTACCAAATATATACCCTATTTGATGTACATACTTTGACCAGCTTCTGCATCATTTGGGTACATGAATATAGTCAAGCGGGAAAAAACCCACTCGCCAATGCGGGAAAAAACCCACCCCCAGTGTGGGCTTACAGGTATGAGCTATCTAGGATTTTAATAGCCTATCTTGAAGAGCATCCAAAATAACCCTGGAAGGTGTATTATTGTCGCTCCCACTGCTTCCCAGCAAATTTTTTGGGACTTTGAAATTTTCGAAAATATTGGTCCGTCCAAGTACCGAAATTTGGCAAACTTTGCATGGCCACCCTGTGAACTACTGGAAAGACTTAGACCAAAGCGGATTGTATATATGTGTAGGGCATCTGTTGCGCATCATGATGATATATGCCACACTGCTCTAACCCCTCCGGTGCGACCTGGGGGTGACTTAGAGTTGGCGGGAAAAAACCCCATGCGGGAAAAGCCCACTTTTCAAAATTGAAAATTTTTCTAAGCATTAGCACGAAAGGTCAAACGAATATATATAGTTAGAGGCAGTAGCGTAGATACAAAAAATTTTCAGGGGGGCGGTTTGGACCGAAGTCCGGGGGGAGGGTAAAATTTTTTATTTTTTGCTCAACAATTGTATGAACACTAAGCACAAAATTTCTAAGGTTCTTAGCTTGAATACGTAGATTGTAGTCGAAAGCGGCATGCTAAAACCCAAAAGGGGGGGGGGGGGGGTCTGGGGGGCGGAGCCCCCAGAAGTTGAGAAAATTTTTTAATTTCACCACTAAAACGCTATTGAAACATTGAATTCTTTGCATTGTATTATCAATTCCCAAAGCAAATTTTGTAGTTTAATTTGCTATATATTTTCCACTTTTATATATAGTAACGTACGAAAACTGGATGCTCCCATTATGTACAGGGTATTCCAAGCAACACATATCCAGTATAAGTATGTATATATCCACCATTTAAAACAATGATGTTTGCAATACTGCAGTTTATGAAACTAAAAAGCTAGCAAAGCAAAGTAAAGTAAAGCAAACAAGTAAAGGTTTAATTACATACAGTATATGCTAATAATGAAGTCGCGCCGAAGGCATGCCGGCATAATTTGACTTGCTCTATCACATGGCAATAGTGGTTTTCCCCTGCGTACACCCAGTAAAAAAATTTGACCATGTTTTCCCCCACATTGGGTCCACTAGAGCGGGGAAAAACATGGTGACCAAATTTTAAAATTTTTGCGTATGCTTCAGGAAGGCGTAACTAATGCTTCTATAGGAAAGAGAATGCTTTAACACCACTAAAAACCTCAAAATATGCCAACTTTGAGCATTTTTGAAGCTTCTAGCTCGAAAATTTGATTTGCAGCATCAACATGCCAGGTTTCATAAGTTTCTATGGTAAAAATGAAAATTTTGAAAAAACTTAGAAAATGATGGAATATTGCAATTTTTAACACAACTAACTTGTTTCTAGTGATATTCTGCATATTATGGCCAGTTCCCAGCAGGTTTCATGCCCAAACAGGTTAGGTACGGCGGATTTAGCATTTTGACCAAAAAATCGGGTTTTAAGCTTGCTGTGAGGTTAGAAGGTTGTTTTGCACGCTAAAAACAGCTGAAACAATGCTTTTATACCACTCTAAATGGTTGGTTGGTAGAAATCCGTGCCATGTTTTTCCCCGCATCATGTTTTTTCCCCGATTGTAAAAAAACATGGACAAATCCTGTTACTGCCAAAGCTGAGTGAGGTATAAGAGAAGTTTGAATATACGATTGGATAGGTATTTTCCCACGGTACATAGCGGTATACTCAAACCGATCCAAATCCAAGCGAAGAAAAAGTTGGAGGCTTGCTTCCCTATTCATGTTTTTCTTCCCTCTCCCCCTGACTATACATACATTTGTTTAATAGATCCTATAGATTAAATTGGTATAGGTTTTACCTCGGTTCGATCTGTTATGGGAGGTCCAGGGGGTCAAAAGCGGACATGGTGCCATTTCAAGCTAAAATTTTCAATTTGGCCAAAAATGGTTATTTTTGCCTTAAAATGGGTCTAGTTTGGCTCTAAATACAAGAAAAACACGTTTTCTATACGATAGGATGCTTAAACTGCCGAAAATAAACAATTCTAAAAAATTTCCAAAATTTGCCTATGTTTATATATGTGTTAAACATACCAAATTTTCAAAAGTCACTATGACCTCAATTTTTCAACAAAAACTAATATATTTTGATGCAGTTGTACTAAAACCAACCCGCTCTTTCATTTGGAACGGTTAGAAATGCTCCTGACAACTTGTCAAGAAATTTTCTTGGTGGATTTTTTCCCGCATATGAGTTTCTTTCCCGCATTGGGTTTTTTCCCGCCAGTTTGGGACATTTTTTCTTACTAACGGCGCACAGCTTACGACTAGGCCTAGCAGCCTGTATAATCAGTATTTCAATATCTCAGACCAGTAAAAAGTTCCGGCCAAAAATCTGAAGAGTGGGTTTTTTCCCGCTTGACTATACGTGCTGGGACTTAAGTACGCATTTTTTAATTTCAAAGAATGCTCTGTAAAATTTTCACGAAGGTCACGAAATAGAGAATTTTTCCACTTCGGGGGGTTCCGCCCCCAGACCCCTGAAACTTTTTTTGCATCCCCCCCCCGAAATTTTTTTCTGGCTACAACGCAAGTCAGTGTGTATACATAATGTATATACTGGCTTATTTTACTGGGGGCCCCCACTCGGCAACGTCCCACCCCCATTCGAGGTTCCCCTGCATAGAAACCTCGCCATAAATTTTGACCTCCCCCCATAACCCAATAAATTGCCAAATTTCACCATTTTTACCCTAAATTTTCAAACTTTTTCCGGCTTCGCCGGAATTTTAACGAAATTTTTTCGCTATTTTAGCGTAAAACACACCTAAAATCATTCATTTTTAGCGATTTTTGGCAGGTTTTACACTAAAAACGTAAAAATTCGCAAAATTTATTCAAAAATATGCCCCCCCATAAATTTTGGCCTAAAAATAAGCCAGATGTATCTCACTGATGTGGTAACATCGTCTTATCCCTGTTTCATAAAACTGCGTTCGATTTTCTTTAGTACGTATATATAATTATATTCAGTTTTTGATGTCCATTAATAATTTTCGCAGATTTTTTATCATGATCTGTTCGTTGCGCGTAATGATTTCTCCTTTCAGAAACTTAATGAAGTAACAATTTTGTACACTTAATGTTTTTCTGGTTTTTCAGGACGCGTCTTCACCTACAGTCAAGTCAAGCCTTTTATCTGATGGTGGGCAACAAATCTCTTGCTTCAATGTCCCTTACCCTGGGTGAAGTCTATAGAGATCATAAGGATGCCGACGGCTTTCTCTACATGACCTATGCTTCTCACGAAATGTTTGGTTGAGGGTTATTGTTGCTGTGGGTTTTTGGCACAACCATCCACTCTGCATAAATCTGACTTTGCCCATACGTATTGTCGGCAAATGTTGACTTGCAAGCAAGAAAGGTACTGACTTTTCCTGAGCATTTACGAGAATTAACACCACAAGCCTAGTTATCATTGGATACGACGGTCGACATTGCGTGCAGTCTGAACTGGAATATTAATTATCAGACATTTTCGTCGCATTTGCCTTGATTTTTGACTCTTATGATAAGAGTCTGATCTGGTCTCGCCTACATTAATACTATTCTACTTGTATAGTGTAATTATGCGTTTTGAAATTTCTGAAACATTTGTCTGTTTATATCAATTTGATATCATCTTTGCATATTGTAGGATTTTATTTTTGCGGAGAGCTTTTGGGGGCAACACGTCATTTGGGAGAAATAAATTAACCAAACCAAGGTGAAACCTTAACCAAAACGTTCTGAAGTTTGCGTTGTTCTTCTAACAGATTTTTGCATCCTCCGTAACTTTAACTTTGCATGAAGAACATTTATAACTATTCTCAACTTCTGGGGACTCCAGACCCCGTCCTTTCTGTCCTGCCTAAAATCCGCCTCCCGACATCCCTTACGGCGAGACTCTACTTGACATATTCTATTTTTCGCTTTAGTAGGTTATATACTTTTTCTTTCTTCTTGCCATAAAATGGTTTTATTCAGGTTTCATTTTCTATATGTACATACGTTCCTTCGAATTGGTTGTAACATTTCTGTACTAATTGGTAATATTAATAAATGTGCATAGCATATGTTATTATTATTTACGTGATCCTCTACTGATTGTGCTTTTATTTTTTATACGACGTATGCATTTTATCACATGGGTTTGGCTCAACGTAATCATATTCTGTACGTAATTGTCTTCATGCTCATATATTATTGCCGTTTTTAATACATTGACACTCAGTGTACCGTGTCTTGTTATATTGGCCTATAATCCTGTGCTATTTATTTCTTTTGAAATATTTATTATATTCTATGATTAATATTGTCATTAATGCTTGCTAGAGATTCACCTGAGCTTGGTGCCGAAGTCGGATCCTAAAAGTAAATTGGTCCAAATGGAAATGTTTCTGAATTTGCCATACTTTCTGAGGCTCTATTATTATTTTTGGGAAAATAAAGTGCTCTTTTAGTTTTAAAGGTGGAAAATGTAGGTGAACATTTATATATAGCTAAGTAGGCTCCGGTGCATCACTATTGTGTAATTTATTTGTCAAGTTTTATATGTGCTTTACTTACGGGCAACAGCTCAAGAGAGTAAGAGATTGGGACATTGTGTCAAATACTGCAACAACTGGTTTCATTCAAGGATAAATCACCAAGTAACTTAGCTAATTCTAGTACACAGGAAGCTATTGGTTGTTACCGGTCGCTTTTAGTTTGTTCTAATGCAACTCGCATATAATAACTTTATCTGTACTTTTTAGAGGCCCCAGTTAATCTTTTTACAGAAAGAACACCTTCATGTTTTGAAAACGTGATACATAGATTTGAAATGAAATTCTTTGAATGGCCATTTACTGTTTGGACATCTTGGTTGGCTAGCCAGCTCTTCGCCGTATTTTGAGCTGTATTTCTCTGAGGTAGTACCAGAATATTGTATTTATTGACTTGTATATTGCATAAAGCACTGACAAACACGTTTTTATCGAAACTGGACCGCTGTCATGATTAGTAGAGGAATAAGGCGATTACGTATATATGTGGATAACATTATTAGTATGCATTTACTTATGAACATGTGGACAGTAGTTTTCTAAAAACGCTTTAAATTTTCCCCAGCTGATTTTTGTTTACTTCAGCCCACGAGCCTATCTATCTGGGATTTCTACGTTACGTACATTTTATTTGTATACGTAGTTTTTGCAAAATCTGGGACTAGCGTGTTCTTTTTATGATCCGTTTTTTGCCAGCCCGTACCAGCCGTTCGTCTCGTACCTGGTGCTGCCATTTCATCGCATCATCCAATGGTGCTGCACTTTTGTGACCTTGGAATATGCAGCAACTATCAGAGAGAGGAATGATTTATTTGGTCCTTTGTGTTTTGATTAGAATGAGAACAACAGTTTTTTTCTCTGAAATACTGACTATTTATCGTCAGTGTTGATATCAAATGACAGTGTTTGCGGTTACCACATACACATGTATATTATTATAATAAGCCACATTAAGTATATATATACGGGATCTCCTTACTGTTTGCTTTTATAGCAGCGGTTTTTTCTTGCCCCCAGTGTCAGACCGCGTAGTATATAGTAATTTGATAAGAATATTATAGGTATATAATTGTTTCTGCACGTACGTATATACGCATAGTTCTGCGGCTTCTGATTTTCCATCATGGGTTTGTGAACACAAATTAACTGTGCCTGGATGGGGCTTTGCGTGAAGATTTCAGTAAAGCCTCGCCCTAGCTGCTTATCGATATATAGCTTCTGATGACAACAAAGAGCACCAAAGTTTAATGACCAGGAACTATGTCTCTGGGCGTTGTAAGCAAATTATCAATGAACTTTCACACAGACGCATGAATCGCTTTGTCGTTTTCGAGCAAAACTGTAAATTTTTGCCTTTTGCATTATCAGTACAATATAAGAATGCGTAACTGGTTTACAGAAGTAGCCGTAAAGAAAGGTACAGATTTATGTTTTTGCTTTTTAGCACACCCACGTAAATCCGTTGCGCAATGATTCTAACGGAAAAATCAGTTCAAAGAAAGCAGTTTTTAGAGTTTAGTCCAAATAAACATCTATGTTGTCGTTCTTATATACTTTCTTCTTTCCGTGGTTACTTAGTTCGTATGCAATATGAATGTGTAAATTGCCTATATACAAGTTTTTTTGTGTGTTTTGAAGATAGTCCTTTATCAGGTAGTGCGCGTTAGCGCACTACCTAGAATAGTATAATCATGTTTTTGTTGATGATTTGCAAATCTAGTGTGTGCAAATTGTTTTGATGCCTTCATATTTTATTTTCCGTCTGAAAGACTTTTTTGCTAGGACTTCATTTGAATATCTTCGCTTTTATCTGTTATGTATGTGTAAGTGTAATCACATTAGGGACTGTATATAAATGCATGTATATACTTGTTATGTTAGCATATTAAAAATGGTCCAACGCCGTATTTCAGGTCATTCCAGCTCCAGCGTGCAAAACTTGATTTGATCTATGTTTATGCTAATCTCTGCGGCCACTATAAGGATGCCATTTACGTTTTTAAATTTTTCGAAATTAGTTTTGAATGCGCAGTCACAATTTTTGTTACCCAATTTGCTGAATAGTTGTATATTTATTGCGTTCCCAGAAAACGAATCTAAATTTTTTGTTTACCCGTCCGGTACTCGGAAACTGAAATTAACAGTGAAAGTTAACTTTGTAACGTTTTCTTAGTGCTAGGCTAGCTACCTATATGATTAAGTGATAACATCATGTTTCCATTATAAGTTTTAAAGGTTTTTAGTCTGTTGTTGTGGCATTGTTTGCGTCATATTTGACATTACTGTGGTTTGTTTTGATGTTTAAAAATTTACAGCCTCTTGTTTTCTCTCAGGTAATCGCTTTTGTGCTTTGATCAGTTGAAATTTCTGTTTTTGTATTAAATACTGAGGATGTTTTCTTCTGTACTATTCCTACTGTTATGTAATATTTATTTTTGTGCTTGTTTTTGTTTGTTAGTTATGATCTGACCCGCATTTTCAGTATGACTCTTGTTTTTACATTAAAGTCTCGGGCGTTTCTGACAAAACTACACCTATTTTAATATCATATTAGCAAGAGTATTTAATTATAAGAGTGTTACACTAAGTCTTTCCCTCAAAACCTATCAAATTATAGACTGCTGCTTGCTAGTGGCTAACCCTCGCAGATGCCCCCTTGACCCTTCAAACGATTTTGGTCTTTGGTCCGCTACGCTTGCACTCTCATGCTCTAAAACGCAGCTACGCTGTTGGTTCAATGTGCTTTTATCGCAATCTTGATCGTGTTAGCGCAGCGGGCAAATTAGGTTGAAGTGAGGGGAAACAAATTGGGGGAGGAGCCGATAACGCCCAGAGCATAGTTTCGCTCTGATAACAGAGAGCAGGCTTAATGTCACTCTAATGTTAGTAACCATGGCTGGATATAATTTAAGCCACTTTCATAATAGTTAATTGCGTCGTCCTCGTGATTGAATTGAATATGCATTATATAGTCATAGAAATAATGGCAGCTAAAGGTATACAATAAGGGAGTTTGGTTAGGAGTAAGTTATTTTAGGCAAGGCAGTTCAGCTTTTCAGAAAGTAAATTGAGTAAAGGGGCAGATCGCGCCCCAGCTTCATGTGAGCAGGGTTGGCCCAGTTCAGAGTTTGCAGGTTTTTCCTCTTTTTATCCAAAGAACGGGGACTGTATAGCATCTCAAATTTTCAAGAATTTCATGTAAATTTTATCATATATCATCAAAGAATGTCAGCTTTATTCTAAATTTCCTAGTAACAGGTTGCTTAGCTATTTCGTCTTGTAGCTGGGATAGTTTTATGCAATATTTCTGAAGGGCAAGGGGTTAGGTGGTCAAAACTGATCCTCTCTTGCCTATTTCCGTATGAGTATAAAGCTTGGTTTTTTTCTGTTATTAGTTGCCTTACTATATACTTATTTTGGATTTTCTGTTACTATTTTTATGATTTTATGTTTACTCACTATACTGAAGTAAACTTCTTCTTCTTCTTCTTCTTCTATTTTACATTATAACTTGAAATGCCGAATCATCGATGTAACTGCGCAGTTAGTGGATGATCATGTCAGTCGAGCACATATAGAAAGTAACAAACGCTAGTGCATCTCTAACTTCTAGCCAGGGCACACAGGAGTCAGTCATACTATTCCAAGCGAAGAGAGTGCTTGAGGCATCCATGTCTTGTCATTCTTTTCCGCGCTTTTTTCTGGGAATGCTTAAAAATAATAGTCTTGGCAAATGCTTCGGGCAGACACTAGCATAAGGTCAGATTTGGGGAGGGCTTTTACCTTGAACCCAAGTTTTCAAGGGGGTTTGTTTGTACCATAAGTATTAACTAGTGTTAATAGTAACATAAATTTGCAATAAAATTATCAATTTTTAAAGATGTTTTCAAAATTTTGATCGGTTTCTTAAAATAATTGGAAAATATCTGGAATTTTTGTTCGAAAACCTATTTTTTCGGTCATTTCTGCTTACCCCTTGCCGCATTTTTCCTTGCCCATCATGTCGGTAGGACTTGTACCTTGTCCAGGCGGGTGGGGGCTTGAGCCTCCTACATACTCCCCATGTTAAGCTATGGTGTTGTTGGATAAACTCCCAAAATAGCTTCAGTTTAGTTTTCAATTTCAGTGAGTGATACATCACTACAGTTACATATAACCGTAAAAGTTCAAGGCTGCTTTCAAGAAATGAAAAAGGTGGCAAAGCCGTGTTCGGGTTAGGGTTTTTTGGTTTTCGGATTTGCGTCAACCTTGCGTCCCGCTAAATTTAAGTTGCGTCTCGTTAAGAAATTTTGCGCCCAGGCAGAATTCTTGTTTAGCGTGATCATAATGTAAAAAATTGTTTTTATTTATGAAAATTTTGATAATTCCTGTAGTGTAACGCTATTTAGACTATTTAGAAAGTAGATGCTGCTTAACTGTGATGCACGATTACAAGACCTACAGCATATACTTGAAGCGTCCAATATACACGGCGGGGGTCTTGGGTAGACAACAACTTAACAAATAACATTAAGTAGCATGGAGGCGTGACCTTGCACCCTGGCATTCCATGACAAAGTGGGAAACACCGGAGGTCTGGGGGCAGAGCTCCCAGGACCCGAAGAAATTTTTGGAAAAAATGGAAAATTTGTTTCCGGAAACATTTAAACTTTTTACTCTTATATACAAAAGTGAATTTTCTCCCAGAATAATGTTGCGTCTAGCTTGCGTCCCGTTAAAATTTCATTGTGTCCAGATAAGAAACTTTGCGTCCAGGCGCAAAGGTCCAGGCCAAAAAACCCTGGTCGAATTAGGTAAAAGACAAGTTTGTCGACCCGTTTTGACACGGTTCACGGGTCGTGATGTGCAGGAGGTGAAATTGGAGGTGGGAGGAGAGAACCGGCTGCCGAAGGCCACCAAAAATATGTACACTAGGATTCTAAAAAGTAAATTGTAAAGGTTTTGAACAGCGGAAGAGTTTTTCTGCGTTCCCCATTGAGTCTGACCAATCGTGTTGCTAACATAGCTTTTAACGTTAGCCTTTAAAAATGCCAAATTTCAGTCTTACTCTTTCTATGATATACTCTTGGCTTGCTAGTATAAGCTAGCACGTTCCTTCAGGAGTCTAATGAAAGCTTCCTTGTTTTCTGTTTTGTTTTGTAATAGACAGGGAACTTATACACTTCGGCATTTTTGGTTTGTTAATCCTAAAGTTTAAGCTAATTTGTCCCTATTCAATTCTTAGTCCTTGTGAAGTTAACCATAAATTATTGGCTTTGCTGCCTATTTCTTCAATAGGAGCTTTTGTGCAGGCGTTAAACATGCAATAAATTGAGAGTGTGGGATGCAGATTTTATTTACACACTAGAATGGACTTGATTCCAAATACGCCTGAAAGCACAAGTACTTGAGAACCTTTTCAGTTCTAACTATATATTTAACCATAGAAACGGTCATATTTTGAGTTTTGTTTAGCTTTGTTCAGTCCGTGGTAGCACTCCTTTTTTATGACTTTGAATTGAAAGGAACTCTGCAATTGGCATCTGCCAAAGTACACAAGCTGCATGTCGAACTTTAGCTTTGACAGCGTCTTATTTAATTGGACTACAAATCTGCCGATTAGAATGATTATTTTAAGTTATTAAGTTAAAGGAAGTTATTAACTCCCGTTATCGCGAGTACTGTTAGCGCGCACCTGTGTCAATTTTTTATGTCTTGTTTTGAATTATCCATATATTACATATGATACTTCACTTCTATGTAGGAACCATACAGCCAATTCTAGTTTTTTTATTTTTCTTTTTTCAAAAACAGATGTAAGTAAACCTATTTGAAGAATAGCAAGGAACTTTTAGATGTCTGAATATGTAATTATTCCGCCGTTCCGTGTATGAATTAATTATTCATTCAGGCTAGACAGCTTTGTTAATGATTTACATTTTCAGTATCTTCTAATGAAATTTCTTGTACAATTTCAAGCTTATAGACATAAGAATGTAGTGTTGTCATCCGGGCCTGTTTCGGGCTCGGGCCCCGGGCCGGGCCCGGGCCGGGCCTGGCCCGGAGCCCGGCCCGGATCAAAATTTGTTCGGAGCGGCCCGGCCCGGGCCCGGCCCGGATTTTTTCGGGCCCGGCCCGAAACAGGCCCGGATTTTTTCCCGGGCCGTTTCCGGGCCAAAGGAAAAATTGATATAAATGGACAGAAAAACACCAAACTTTTCGGAGAATCCTTGAAACCAGAAGCTTTTTCACTTCAATTGGTAGACGTTAGATAATAAATATCAAGTATTACTTCAAAACATCGTTCTTGGTTTGGCAGTTTTACTCCGTTAGAGCTCGATACCGTTCTCGAATTATACCTATGTAAATCGGGTTCATTGAAATGCTTTCAATGATATGATATTGGTGAGTGATGCATTGCATTATGCCTATTCGTTTATTGAAAAGACGTTTATAAAAATTCAAAAGACAAACAAAGGAAGTTATATACAGTTCATAATAAAACGTTATTTTAGATTAACAGACATTGCAAAGTTAATGCCGATACATTATTGTATATTATTTTTACATTTATTTCAGATTACTTATGTTTATTATCTGCTAAAAACTACATCAAAAATCGTTTTTACTAATTTTGACCATTCGGGCCGGTTTCGGCCCCGACTCCGGGCCGGCCTCGGGCCTGTTTCGGGCCCGAAATCCTGGCCGGGCCTCGGGTCTGTTTCGGGCCCAAAATCCGGGCCGGGCTCGGGCCGGGCCTGGCCCGGCCCGGGGCCCGGCCCGGATGTCTAGGAACGGCCCGGCCCGGATTTTTCGCTAACGTGACAACACTAAGAGTGACAGCTGTATGTCCTGATATCTCAGGATTGTGCATGAGCATGAAGTTATACTAGTTGCAAGCAATTAATTTATAGGTTACCCTGGTTTACGATTACCATCCTAATTAAGTTTATAAACTTCAATTAAACATGTTAAATTCACGACAGAATGGAGAATTGATATGCATATGCGTTTCAGTTTATATATTAGTGTCGTCTCTGATTAGTTTGGTGTCTTATAGAAATTACAGGAACTCCTGAGTTTCCACTTTCACTGCCCTATTTAGAGTTGAATTTGAGTCAAGGCTAAAGTAGAGGTCTGGAATAGGAAACACGGTGTGATTTTTATTGCAGTCACATGAAGTCTGACAGAGCCAGTAAAGCTGACTTTTACCTTTTTCATATCTCCAAGAGCGTTGAACGTTGTCTCATTGACTAGCTAATCTCACACTGAGACTATTCATGTGTATAGTAAATTATAATAATATTCCTTCATAAATTCGCTCAATTTCCTGTATTGGTGTTTTATGAAGTAACCATTTCGGTCGCGTGGCCAGTTTCCGAAACTCCACAACACCTTAGGCGAACTTTGTAAGTGATGACGTCTTAAGAGGTGGTTTCAAATTTTGGTCATTTGTTCAACTTTCTTCGACCGCGCTGATTTTTACAGCGAGATTGGAAAGGGTCAAAAAATAAAAAGCAAGATTGGAAGAAGTCAAAAATGACCAAAATTTGGACCCTCCCTGGCTGGCAAAATTGGATTTATTTATTATTGTAGAAACTATAGTTTGTACGACCAAAAAATGTGTGTACAAACTTTGTCCGTTTATAGCAGATTAGCCTTTGGAGTAAACCCCAACAATGTATATATTTTTAGAATCCTCAGGAACTCTAGATTAGGAAAATCTGGGCAAATCCGGAATTCCGGGTTTCATTCACGGAAAATCTAAAGTTTTTAGTTTTTCGCCCAATTTGTGTAGCAATCAAAATATTGTTTTCACGATGGAATAGAGCTTGTCCCGCTGCACATTTTTGCCCTTACAAGTTTTTCACGAAAATGCACCCAATTTCCAAAAATCACGAATTCCGGATTTCACTCTAGCTTGAATTCCAAAAACTGGTTTCATTTCTGTGAGTTGGTTCTATTACAAGATTTGTTCAGCTCACCAAGAGCTTTCGAATGACACCCATATTGCGGGTATTGGATAAAATGTTTAAAATCCGGAAAACCCTGTTTTCTCGAATTCCGGGAATTGGGTGGGAATTGGGTGCAAAAGTTGTTCAGCTCGATAAGAGCTTTCGAATGATAAACGTCTTGTGGGTATTGGAGATAATTTTTAAAATCCGGAAATTTTGAAAACCCGGAATTCCGGAAATTGGTGCATTTTCGAGAAAAACCTGTAAAGGCAAAAATGTGCAGTGGGACCAGCTCTATTCGATCGTGAAAACAATATTTTGATTGCGACACGAATTGGGCGAAAAACTAAAAAATTTAGATTTTCCGTGAATAAAACCTGGAATTCCGGATTTGTCCGGATTTTTTGTTAATCTAGAGTTCCTGAGGATTCTAAAAAATATAGACATTGTTGGGGTTGGACCAATTTAACTTTATCCCCCCCCCAGAACCCCAATTAAACTTTATCCCCCCAGAATTAAAACCTGCCTAAATAGGACTAATTCAGTGTCACATTGCATTATTGCATTATTTATTGCATGGGTTCATATTGGAGGCTGATGAATTCAAAAATTTTAAAATTTTAAAAATTTGAATTTTAGTTTGGTAAGGGGAACCAAGGGGAACCGAATAATTTTTTGAAAACTTTTGCTGAAGACTTGCATACAGGGGTTTTCGGGGGCGCTGAGCACGAATCTGAAATCTGTTTTTCAATTCAGCTTTTTGTTATCTCAATATAGGCTAAACTTGTAAGCTTAACATGTAAAGCTTATACTGAGCTAACGAAACGAATTAACTTTATTCAAATTGTATTCATCTTCGTATGGAACAACTTCTAATGACTACTAAAAGGACGCCAAGTTCACCTTGTTTCCGTTTTACACAAATTTTGATTTCTGACCCCAATTAAACTTTATCCCCCCAAACTAGTTGGTGGGATAAAGTTAAATTGGTCCTTGGGGTTTACTCCAAAGACTAATCTGCTATAAACGGACAAAGTTTGTACACACATTTTTTGGTCGTACTATAGTTTTAATTTTCGGGATAACATCGAAATCGGCTCCTATATCATCTGCTCCTATAACATAGAATTTCCGTTTTCTGTTGTGATTGTATAGGTGTCAGCAAGAGTACATAATAACTAAGAGTGTGACAAGCGTCACACTCTTAGTTATTAGGCTGCAGACATCATCTGCACAATAACGGCCTACCCCCCCCCACAACTGAGTACCTGGTGACCCCCCCACAACTGAGTACCAGGTACACAATTGTGTACCAGCACTCGCTTGTATGTTTACACGTTGAAGCCAAAAGCATTCTATCAGCAGCTGGCCACTTTTGAGCTTCAACATGTACACATACAAGCGAGTGCTGGTACACAATTGTGTACCTGGTACTCAGTTGTGGGGGGGTCACCAGGTACTCAGTTGTGGGGGTAGGCCGTTATTGTGCAGATGATGTCTGCAGCCTAATAACTAAGAGTGTGACGCTTGTCACACTATGTATATACTCTTGGTGTCAGCTGCGATGAACACTAGCGGGTATTAAAAATGAGGTCCATAAATTTGGTGCATCCATTGGATGGCATTCCTATTCCCACTCCCCAAATATATCTTCCTCCTCTAAAGTGAAAATGGATCTCTTGCGCTTTGGACCTCCTTCTGCAGTCACACTAGACTGATTCTTCCGTATACGTGACTTGACATTAAAACTAAAGTGCACTCAATACATCTACTTCCGTAGACACAAACTAGAATTTATGGAGAAATTTTTCTTGGACTTTCGCTGAATTTGAAAGGCATTTACTTCCGTAGACGCACACTACATATTTGATAATTGGGGTCTTGTCTCGTTTACCCCCCCTCCCAGTACTCAAAATCCTTAAAACTTGACCAAATGAGCTAAAATTTGGTGTGGATATGTTTTCGACCACGCTGAGTTCAAATATCGCAAAATTTTTCGATTTCGCGAAATTCGAAATTTTTCGATTTCTAAGGGGGGACCAAGGGAAACCGAAAACGTTTTTGTCTTCGATTGTGCTGAAAAGCTGAATATAGGGGTTTCGGGTCGTAGAACACGAATCTGAAGTCCGTTTTTCGATTCAGCCTTTCGTTAGCTCAGTATAAGCTAAAGATTTAAGCTTAAGATGTAAGCTTATACTGAGCGAACGGAAAGCTGAATCGATAGACGGACTTCAGATTCGTGTTCTACGACCCCGAAAACCCCTATATACATCTTTTCAGCAAAATCGAAGACAAAAAATTTCGGTTTCCCTTGGTCCCCCCTTAGAAATCGAAAAATTTCGAATTTCGCGAAATCGAGAAATTTTGCGATATTTGAACTCAGCGTGGTCGAAAACATACCCACACCAAATTTTAGCTCATTTGGTCAAGTTTTAAGGATTTTGAGTACTGGGGGGGGTAAACGAGACAAGACCCGATAATTGTACTCTGAATTTTATATTCTTACTTTCTACTCTGAATTTTAAATTACTTACCTAGAATAAAATTATAGTTTTATATATATGCAAAATAATATGATATAAAAGTAGGCTATTGTTTATAAAAACTAAAATATCAGTTAGAAAATAAAATTATCAAATTATGAATTATAAATCTGTATATTATAAAATTGTAATGAAACTTCAAAATATGAAAATATTAGTGTACAGAATATAAATTTTTGAAAAATACGAGAAACTGTTATCGGAGACGAGAAAATTATTGTATAAAACTATATTATCAAATGCCTTTCTTTAAAGAGCTAAATGTCATTTATAGGATATATTAATTGTTTTGAAAAGAATTATCTTCCCCCCCGTAAGAGGTCCTTTTATTTTTTACAGCCTATGCTTCTTAATATTTTTAAAATAATTAATATTTGATAATTTTATAACAATTTTATAATTTATAGTTATAATTGATAATTTGATAATTTTATTTTATGACTGATATTTTAGTTTTTATGAACAATGGCATTTTATACCATAATAATATTGTTTTTTGTACATAAAACTATAATTTTATTCCAGGTAAAATCCATAGTTAAATAGAATTATCAATGATGTAATGTGCGTCTTGTAGTAGACGCCTTTCAGATTTAGCGAAAGTCCAAGAAAGATTTTTCCTAAATTGTAGCGTCCATCTACGGAAGTAGATGCATTGAGTGCACTTTCGTTTAATGTAAAGTGTGCGTATACGGAAGAATCACTGTCATAACTTTTGATATCTTGACCAATATGAACACTGAACTGCCTTATAAACTATGAAATGAAGGCATCACACTAGATGCTGATAAAATCATAATTTTTAAAATTTTAAGCATTTGACCTTTTAAGTGTGCATATTTTTATGTTTATTTTTTAAATTTGCCGTGATTTTCACTGAACTAGTAGCACAAGGAAGGGTTTTCGGAGTCACTGAGCACGAAACTGAAATTAGCAGCTTAACATAATGTTGATTCTGTCTGTAGAAACAAACCGTTGAAGTTTGCCAATTTTTGTTTGGGTGATTTAGCATTTAGGTACTTGACCCAGTTTGACTAATATATAAAAACCGATTGCACATGTAAAATTACGCTAACTGGCTGACTCTGAAATAATCAAACCGGTTGCATTTCCATCTGACCAAATTCATGTTTTGTAGTGGGCGACTGTGAGAAGAGAGAAAAAGCAGACTGATTTAATCACAGAAAACAAACAAGCACTTATATAGGCAGTAAACTAATTTGCATATTACACAGCATAACAATAACAACGTCTAGAGTTCCACGTGAATGTCAGTTCTGCAGACACATCACATCACACTACATCACCCTTTCTTCCGTGGAGGGTTGAAGACCCTTGGCAAATCCGGCCTGGAAGAAATCGGGGATACGGCGGTATCGTTGCTGGCGCTGATGTCCCTGATTATTGGGCTGATGATTCGGAGGCGGATCTGGAGCTGGGACTTCGGCTACGTCTTACGTTTCAGGAGGCAGTGGTAGAATGAATGGGTGTTTCGTCTTCGTGGTTTTCTTCGGACATGGCACGGGCTTTGGTAAGTTTTCTGGCTTGCCATATCTTCCCATTCTTCAGTTGGTAGGTGACGGTTGGTGCCCTTCCGTCGAATGATTCGCAGAGGCTTGGACCACGAAGATTTTCCCTTCGGAGTACATGGCAATCGACATCGAACCCAATCTCCTGGCATGAGGCTGTTGGATTTTGGCATGATTCGCGGCTTCTTCGGCTTGTGTAGGGTCGGCGGCGTAAGCATCGTCTTCATCTTTCTTCTTCCGTGAAGAACTTCGAACGGTGACAAGCCTGTGTTGGAATGTGGCGTACTTTGGTAAGTGACAAGGATCTTTCTGCTGCATGACTCCCACGTTGATCCTTCGAGGCATCCAATCTGGAGTCCTTCCTTCAGCACTCGGTTGAATCTCTTCACCATTCCATTAGACATAGGATTGTAGACGGCAGTCTTCAAGTGTCTGATGTTGCGCTCCTTGAGGTAGGTTTCAAAATCTCCAGAAATGAATTGTGGCCCGTCGTCAGTGACCAATTTGGCAGGATATCCATGGCGAGCAAAGACCAAATCCAAGAATTTAATCACATCGTAGTGTAGTTGGAACAGCATCCAACCTCAGGCCAATTGGAAGTGTAGTCCTGGAGCACAAGTAGGAATTGTTGATGATATGGAGCAGTGGCGAATGGTCCCGCAATGTCCAACGCTAGGCGAGTCCACGGCATTGTCGGCACTTCAGTAGGCTGTACCACTGAAGGTAGCGGCTTAGCTGACTTGTCAGACAGCTGGCAGGCTCCACATCGGTTGACCCAATCTTCGGCATCTTTCTGCGTCTGTGGCCACCAGTAGGTTTCTCGCAATCGTTGCTTCATCCTAACAATGCCTGGATGACCATAATGTGATAGGGCAAGCTCACGTCTTCTCTGAGTTTCAGGAACAATCAGAACTGTTCCCTTGAAAAGACCGCCGTTGACTTCGGACAAATCTTTCTGGACTGGATAGAACGGCTTTAGGTCAGGATCGACCTGATCGTTCTTCGTCCATTGGCGTCGCATCACTGGCATCAACTTTCTCAGCACGGGATCAGCTTCGACTTCTTTCTTCAGTTTTTCTGCGGAAATTACAGCAGAAATGGAAATGCTGCAACGTAGGCATCGCACCAAGACTCAGGAATGTCTTCAGTCTTCTTCGGTGGCAAAGGCAACCTGGACAAAACATCAGCAAGAGCGTTGTCCTTGCCTGGCTTGTACTCGACTCTGTAGTCGAATTCCGCCAGACGCAAGTACCACGTGGCAATCCGCAGAGGCTTGTGACCCTTGGCTCCAATCGGTGTATTGAACCAATGAATCAAGGGCTTGCTGATCCGATCCTATGGTGAATTGATTTCCCCATAGAAGGTATTTCCACTCCTCACATGTTCAAACGACAGCATAGGCTTCCAGTTCCGTCACGGAGTATCGTCTCTCGGTAGGTGACAGGCTCCTGGAGGCGTAGACAATGACGACTTCTCTTCCTTCTTGAATTTGAGAGAGAGCAGCACCCGGTCCAACTGTTGAGACATCGGTAGTAACGAACGTCGTACTACCTTTTCGGTAGAATCCTAGGACCGGCTTGCTGCAAAGATCTTGGATGATGTTTTTGTAGGCATCGTCCATCTCTTGTGTCCACTCCAATTGATGGGAGGACGAACTTCGCTCGGCAGCTCTCAACGGCTCCACTCTTGTTGAAAAGTATGGCAGAAATCTGAGGTAGTAAGTGGGAGCTCCGAGGAATGTCTTCAACTTCCGAACAGTCTTCGGTTTCGGAAAGAGTGTGGCCGACGAAGTCGATTTTGCTTTTGTGCAGGTACAGCTTCCGTCGTTCCACCGTTGCTCCAACTTCTCAGGAGTTTGAGCAATCGTTGATCATGAATTTCTTTGGTCGGCCCATGGATGAGGATATCATCGACTAACGGAACCACTCCTTGAAGCCCAGACAGGATCTGTTCCATTGACTTCTGGAACACACTGGCAGAGCTTTTGTAACCCATAGGCAATCGCCAATACTGGAACAATCCGATCGGCGTCAGAAATGCAGTGAGCTAACGGCTGTCTTTCGTCAATGGCAGCTGGAAGTAGGCTTTTCGCAAGTCAATCTTGCTGAAGATCTTCGACTGGCCAACATCGGTGAGGATTTCTTCTGTAGTGGGCAGCGGGTACTGGTCCGCTACCACGGATTGATTGAGGTTTCGCATGTCGCCGCACACGCGAACTTCGCCAGATTTCTTCGGTACCACAACCATTGGATGGACCCATTCAGCGGCCTTCTTGATGATACCGGCTGACTCCATCCTCTTCAGTTCTTCGATGACAGGTTCCATCAATGCCAGTGGAGGTCTTCGCAGCTTCTTGGCAATTCGCTTCGCTCTATCTTTCAATCGGATTCGATGCATGAATCCTTTGAGAGGACCCAGTTCCTCCCTGAACAGCTTCGGAAACTTCGCCTGAACATCGTCAATCTGACCGATTGAGTTGACCTCTTCTGGACCATTGGCACGGAGCTGAATCTTCAGAGCTCGGAAAAGGTCCATTCCATTCCGAACAGAGGCCTATCGTTGACATCGACCGCGATAAGGTTGACGTCTGCCTGGCGATCCTTGAAACGAACCGTGGCTTGAACGGTTCCTGCAACTGGCAATGCTGTTCTTCCGTATCCGACTGCTGACAGCTGGCATGTTGGAATAATAATAATTTATTGAACAGATTAAATAAAGTTTGTCGGGAATTTTTGGCCCCCGAGAAAATATGATAACTTTTAGAACTCCTATTTTTAAAACGTCATGGACTTGAGCCTTGAGGTGAAATTCCTCAATAACCGTAAAGACATACGACTTTAATTGAATCGACCACCACTGAATGAAACAGATGTAATTGGTTAACGTCGGTTCAGTTGTGTTTTGTATGAAATTAAAGCCAGTTCAGATTGCGCATAATTATCTAATATTACGTTTGGTTGATGATATTTCAGCATACACTTAAAATTTGTGTCGATAGAACAATACAGATTAATAGTTTGCGTAACGGCACTATTATTTGTGTAACGGCACTTTTGGTTTGTGTAACCGCACTTTTGGTTTGCGTAACGGCACTTACGGTTTGTGTAACGGTACTGTTGGTTTGTGTAACGGGAAAACGCCTTTGCCCCTGCTCTCCCCAGACCATATTGTACTGGTACGTTGGCCGTCCGGCCCATTTCTACTCTAAGTCCAATTCCGTGTAATTGTTTGTTTGTTTGCTTGAGGGCTTAGCCCGTAATACTCTATATTATCTTTATATAATGATTATACTTATTGTTCTTCTTATATTAAATTGTTATTACTTCTAAATAGGCTTTGAGTCTACTGAGCTCCTATTAGGTAGGTAGCCTGATCGAATCCTAACACAGTGAGAGTGGAAAGTCATCTCTTCACTTAGGGCAGGTTATTTACCCTGTTTATTGTATGGCGAGGCTGTTCCTACCGTCTCCTGTGGTCGGTCAGTTGTCCATCTCTGCCACGGTCTCCGCACTCCGTCGGTGTGGTAACGGCGTTAGTCGGTAAGAAAACTTACTACCCCCGCTACAACATTCCTTATCAAATAAAAAACCGCAATAACAACTTATAAAAACAAAGACATACTTAGCCTTAATGTAATCTACAGCTATTCCTAGTTTCTGCATTACCTCCATTTCTAAGAATTTATGTTTGTTTCCAATTTTCAATCTAGACATTCCATTTCAGGTTGCTCCAGTCTTGTATATTCTTTTATATCTGATTTATATACTTTTGATGACAATGAAATCCTGCTATAAACTCTTTTCATTGCTTTCCTATTTTTGCCTGAATCTATTAATAATACCTACCTGGATTCAAGAATTTTGATTAAAAACTTCATTAACAGCACATGTCTGGCTCGCACCAATATTTGCTGACTTCAGCTCGGCTCAGTTTTTATTGCACTAATGAAAGGTTTCCAGTCATAATCACAGGTTTGGTGTCCAACTAAAAATTAAGAAGGAATAATATTCCTCTTACTGCGGTTTATTCATAAATTATAAGTCTTTGCCATATATCATCAATTTTCCCTCAGATATTAGTTAGTTTGCATATAATCTTTACGGTAGCTACCATCTATCAAAGTCACATCATTGTGTAACCTATCTGAAAATCCGAATACTTCTGAGATGTATTACGTTTGGGTAGAAATGAAAGATCACGCCAACACTAATTGCATTTTATCTGCCCATACTCCAATGTTTATTATTTACAGGAACATGAAAAGGTGTAGCTGTTACAATACAAATTGCGTAAGAGGCCGATTGATTTCCCAGTCTTGAAGGTCATATTTTGTCGGATTTTATTTTATTGTTTCATTGAGATACATACGTGCGTAGGTTCCAGTCAGCATTAACCAATTATTTAGGTGTTATACGTAGGTAAAGCCATGTATCACAGGTGTCAACTAGTCTTCAAGGAATTCGGAACTTCTCCTGATCATAAGTTCTTCTGTGGCTCAGACCCAATCCATACTTTATAGCGAACTTTTGTTAACGACAAAAAGCGCGGAGAACGACGAGGGAATCGAAAATTTGCAGAATGAATTTTCCGAATATTTACATTTCCCTTAAGAAATCAGAGCATTATGATTGCAACCTGTCTAACTAGATTTGATGTATTGACCACCCCATATTTGCTCATTATCGCACCCTGAATTTCAACTTTCAAACTCCTTTAGAGGATAGTTGCTCACATTTCACAGTGGCCTACTTGACTTGTACTTTACCGCAGGCGAACATGTCAAGCTGAAACTGATACTCTGTCGGAATTAAATCTACATACCTTCAAGTTAAGCCAAAACTTTTATAGGGAAAGTACCAATGGACTATGTATGCCTTCTCAATAAATAGGTACGTGACATGTGTCAAATAACTGTTACATGTCAAATCTCAAGTCCTAATGGCACAAAGCCACTAAAATAATTGTATTAGAATGGGTTTGACTTTCTTTAGATTGTCTTATAGATAGCAGTTGGACAGGCTAAGTTTTTGCCTGTTTTTATGGTTTTTCGAATGTTAGGAACAAGATGTAAAGAAATGAATGGGATGTAATCTAGTTGTCTAAATTTGATAAGTTTCTTCTTTTGGCTCCTTCACTCGCTCTATATATGTACATAGGTATATATTACGTTTGGTTCTTAATCTCTGTACACTTTGCATATTCTATGTCAGAGCAGAAGCTAGCGTCCCACCTTTGCTAATCAAATGCTAAAATATCCTTCGTCAATTGACGCGCCTGATCGAAACATTGGTTCGCCCACCAGCTGATATTGTGATGTCTCACCATCATCAAATGATGGATTCGATGGCTGAAAACCGGGCTTCTTTAATAAACTGACTGAAACTGAAATTCCGACTGAAACTTAAACTGGAATTGATATTCTGATACCTAATATATGTTGTAAAAGCAGTCCTATTAGCATTGTAGTAGGAACATTGGAAAACTAAAGTCTGACACAAAAATGT
Organism: Trissonchulus latispiculum; assembly: GCA_030248195.1. NCBI lineage: Eukaryota > Metazoa > Nematoda > Enoplea > Enoplida > Ironidae > Trissonchulus > Trissonchulus latispiculum. The sequence goes on along the minus strand of JASAND010010611.1, from coordinate 14,870 downwards.
GTGTACAAAATCTGTAAGGCCTCCAGTGAACTAAATATACGTCGTAACCCCATAAAACCATATATTTTCGGAATCCTTGCAGCGAGACGAACATTTTTATAAAATTTAAATTTTTTTAAAAATTCAAAAATTTTAAAATATTGGTTTTTCGGGGAATTTTTTCGGACCGTTCAAGGTATTCAGCTCATTCATTCCGAAAAATTTTCCCATCCGAAGACGCATCGATTGACACAAGAACGGAAAAAAATCGGTTGAGAAATAAGCATTTTATTCTAAAAACTCGTTTTTCCATTTTCTTTGATGTTTGCCGCTTTTTGCAGCTTTGACTGGTTGTTACTCACGACTCGCTCAACGGAAAATTTTTTCGATTAGATTTTCAGGACCGCCTAGGCGTCCGCTTTCACCTGATATATGTGGTATTTCAAATTTTGAAAGTCGATTTTTTTGAAAAATACCACTTTTTGACCCAAAATTTCGGCAAAGCAAAATTAGCAAAAGTGAGTAAAAATAACATAATCATAAAGTTCAAGCTGAGCTGAATCCAACGATATAAAAGTTTTGTTGCTACGACTTATATTGCGTCAGCAGTGAATTTTTAAATAATATCCCTTATTTCAGCTGGTTTTTGCTAGTTTACACTGATTCAGTCAAATCACGGCGGCAACATCAAAGAGAGCCAAAAACCAGCTGAAATAAGGGATATTGTTTGAAAAATCATTGCGGACGCAATATAAGTCGTAGCCACGAAAACTTTATATCGTTGTATTCAGCTCAAATTGAACTTTATGATTACGCTATTTTTACTCACTTTTGCTGAAATCGCTATGCCGAAATTTTTGGTCAAAAAGTGGTATTTTTCAAAAAAATCAACTTTTAAAATTTGAAATACCACATATATCAGTTGAAAGCGGACGCCTAGGCGGTCCTGAAAATCTAATCGAAAAAAATTTCCGTTGAGCGAGTCGTGAGTAACAACCAGTCAAAGCTGCAAAAAGCGGCAAACATCAAAGAAAATGGAAAAACGAGTTTTTAGAATAAAATGCTTATTTCTCAACCGATTTTTTCCGTTCTTGTGTCAATCGATGCGTCTTCGGATGGGAAAATTTTTCGGAATGAATGAGCTGAATACCTTGAACGGTCCGAAAAAATTCCCCGAAAAACCAATATTTTAAAATTTTTGAATTTTTAAAAAAATTTAAATTTTATAAAAATGTTCGTCTCGCTGCAAGGATTCCGAAAATATATGGTTTTATGGGGTTACGACGTATATTTAGTTCACTGGAGGCCTTACAGATTTTGTACACACATTTTTGTGTCAGACTTTAGTACAGCGCTCGTTTCAAGGCAGCGTTGGACTACTTTTCCAAGTATACTTCTGGCATAGTACTACAATGCCAAGACATCCTTAAAAAAGTAGTACAAGTATGTATGTAGTACAACGCTTGACCAAGAAGAAAGGTCTTACTCTGGCGCTGATTCTGATTGTCTAATGCAGCAAACGTTAAGGGGTATTTGCGTATTAACTTAAACCTTGAGAGGCAGATAGAAAAAAATAATAGTAATTATATAGTCGATAGTATAGTCAAAATGTTCAAAAACGAAATGCAAAGACTCAAATTTTAAATAGTTTCTGAATTTCAAATTTTTTAAATTCCAGACTAAGGATACAAACAACAAGCAGAGCAGCAAGAAGCTAAAAGATGTTAACAAAAACAAACAAACCTATCCTTAGTTTGGAATTTAAAAACTTTGAAATTCAGAAAATGTTTTAAAATTTGAGTCTGCGTTTCGCTTTCTGAAGGACAGTGCAGCAGAATTCAGCAAAATTTTGATTATTTGGTAATTATTATTATTTTTCTATCTGCCTCTCGAAACAAAATTCTCAAAATTGATCAAAACCAAGATCAAAATTCAGTATAATAACAAAACTGAAGTGAGAAACTTAGTAAAAATGAAAGTACATGTACACTTATGAAAGTGACCGCTTAACATTTGCTGCATTCGACAATCAGGATCAGCGTGAGAGTAAGGCCTTTCTTCTTGACTTTTCCAAGGTCTTGGCACTTTAGTACTATGTCAGAAATATTTGGAAAAATAGTCCAACGCTGCTTTGAAACGAGTGTTGCACAAGTTTACCAAACCTTATACTACTGCGCCGGAATTTATTGGCACTGTACTACAATGCCAATTGGACTACTTTGCTACAACACATACATACATCGGTCAAAACTTAAAAAATAGACTACTGCTGAATCACGATGGTCTCAACGTCCCCTCAATCTGAAACAAAAGTCGCAGAAAACGAGCACAAATACTTCACAAAAATTTCTGCTTGAAGGAAAAGATGATTCAAAGCTCAGAGTTTGGGTGTAGTTTGTAGAGTTTTAAGCTTAGATATCAAAATATGTGGAAAATCTGCGAAAAGACACAGCTTAATTTCAGTAGACAGCCACGGTGCTGTAAGTAAAGCTTGAAAAGATTCTAAACGCTTGCAGAACTAATTTGTTTTCAATCTATTTTCCCGAGCTAACGATGCTTGAGGGTTTTCAGTTTAGCAGAATCTTAACAAACCTGTCTACAGGCTCTTCCTTTTAACTAATTAGAAGCAGCATATCCTTACTGAGTCAGGCCAATCTGTTGAAAGGTTCTGTTAAGTAGTACTGATTTATGTAAGTAAACTATCTCTTATATTTGCATTTACAATGATAACATTTTCGTCTTTTGGATAGACTGTAAGTGTTATTAGGTTACTTACCTGCAGTGGCGTAGCTGTCATTCTGTGCAAGAATTATAGGTTTTATGGACTGTCTGCTGAATACCTACGCTCTTTTCTGCTGAACCTAAAATAGGAACTCTGCTTGAGGCGTAGTCTCCAGCGTTTTATTGAGTCTGAATTATTTCCGTTTAGAACGTATTTGATTAACATAATCTTCTGATTTTTGATGTAGGTACACGTACAGTTATTTTTGAAGTATCGGACAAGCAAGGCTCCCTAGGGAAACGAAATACCAAAGTTATTATTACTTTGCATGCCTTGCACTTTCATTTTACAGTTTACTAAGAACAAGAGTCTATAATACCATGAGTAAGACACTCAGCTCTTCCTAATAGAATAAGCTTGCAAGATGCTCGAAACATTAAGGCCGAAATCTCGGGGGGGGGCTTCTCAGCATGTAAACATACAACGCTGACATTTTTTAAAAACGGGCGTTTTCGACAAATTAAATACTATAACTTGAGCTAGAAAAATCCTACAGCAATAATTTTTATATCATTATGTTGCGTAGAATGAGATCTTTTTAACGATATAAAAATTATATAGTTCGGCTTAGGTAATCTATTACAAAACCAGCACTAAAGCATCCCTTGCCACGAAAATTCTGGGAATTTCATCATTTATTCGAAATGCCTTACGTTGTTGCTGAATGAGGAGCGAGGGCGAGGAAGATCAGCTTGACGTTAAGTTAGTCTCAACGTTAACTGTGTGTTAACCAGTTAAGTTTCAGCCAAGGATACTGTAATAGATAACAGTAAAAAGCTCTTAACATTAACAAGAGTACATAATATAAGAGTATGATACTCTTACACTAGCATGTACAAATCATGCTAGGTATGCTCGGTTCATTAACTCGGCACCCCCCCCCCCCCGGAACTTCCGGGGGGGTCCCACTTTGCACTAATTACACGCTTTCATATAAGCGTGTGCCTGCTAGTGTTGTTGACCGGCCGAAATTTTCGTCGGCCGGCCGTTAACGGCCGGCCGACCTTCTGAAGACGGCCGGCCGGCCGGCCGAAAACGGCTGGCCGGCCGACGGCCCGGCCGGCCGAAAACGGCTGGCCGGCCGACGGCCCGGCCGGCAAGAAACGGCCGGCCGCGTTCGACGGCCCAACCCGCCAAAAACGGCCGGCTGACGAATCAAATACTAAAAATGGCCGGAAGGCTGACCCATGAGTGCCAGAATAAGAAATCAAGATATAAAAATGTATCAGCACAACTTAAAATAGATTTTCTGAGAAAAGTTTGATAAACCGCTGAAATATAAGCGCGGCCGGCCAGTCGGCCGTTTACCGGCCGTCCAACGGCCGGCTGGCCGGCCTGAAACGGCCGACCGGCCGGCCGGCCCCCCGGCCGTCCGGCCAAGTGCACCTCTTGGCCGGCCGGTCAACGGCCGCCCGGCCGGCGGCCGGCCGCCCGCTGGCCGTTTACCACCCGGCCGGGCAACAACACTAGTGCCTGCTCGCTGATTGGCCCACTAGCCTACAGCTTACTGTACGTAATTTATTAGTTATTTTAATTAATTAATTATAACTTTAATTAGGTTAATGCAATTAAAAAACTAATTCGACAACTTTGTAGCATTTTTTCTGCTCTTTCCAATGATATAAAAATTGTTGCACACTACATTCCTGCGAATTTTTGTATTGTGCAACAATTTTTATATCATTGGAAAGAGCAGAAAAAATGCTACAAAGTTACGGGGGGGTCCCGAGTTAATGAACGGAGCATACCTAGCATAATTTGTACAGGCTAGTGTAAGAGTTTCATTCTTTATTATGTACTCTTGACATTAAGTGCAATGTACTAAGCATGCTAGGCTTGCTCAGCTCAGTGTGTTAACTCGGGAGCTCCCCAAAAGATGAGTATGGGCAGGATTTTTTGGGCCCGGCTCGGCCCGGCCTGCTCCAAAATCTTGCTCAGCCCAACCCGGCCCGGTTCGGCCTGGCTAATTTATGCTACACAATGTTAAATTTTCCTGTAAAAATGTTAGCTATTTTTAGTGATTTCACAACATTTTCTAGAGTTAATCCGGCCCATTTCGGCCAGCTCCTGCCCGCAATTACAACATTTCTCGGCCCGGCCCGACCCGCTAGCCAATGTATGTCGACCGGCAGGGTGGGTAATGATATAAAAATTGCGGCTGACTACATTGCTTTTTCTTTTGCAACAATTTTTTATCAGTGGAAAGAGCAGAAAAAAATGCTACACAGTTGTCGAATTAGTTTTTTTAATTGCATAATTGCATTAACCTGGCTAAGGTCTGTTTAACTAAAAAGAAAATTAATAAATTGCTTACCGTAAGCCTTAGTTAGCGAATCAGCGATCAGACCCGCGTTCATATGAAAGCACGAAGTTGCGCAAAGTCGGACCTGCTTCCTCGGAAGCTACGGGGAGGTCTCGAATTAACGCAACGAGCATGCCTGGCATGCTTACCTAGTGCGTAGTAGTATGTCATTGTATGTCAATGTATGTATATATGTAAAGTATGTCAATAATGCCTGAATCAATGGGTTAAAGTCCAAGTGAGTCCATCGGACAAACAAATTAGAAAAAGTCAACGCAGCATATATAATTCGTTACCAATATAAACAGACTTTCTGTTATTATTACAACAAACGGGATGTGGAATAGAATTGTATTTTTTTGTCTTGGTGCCCATGAATTCAGGTTCTCACTTGAGACCTTTATCATGCTGCGCCCCGCGGTCCATAAGGTGGACAAGAAGCGGAGAGACGAAGATCAAGGATAGAAAACATGATCCCCAAGCAGTCCTGACGTACGGTTATTTCAGTCACGCCCATGGTAACCACAGTCGTGCTGGTCGGCGACTGTGACTGCCCCCCGCAGATCAATAGTGACTAGGATGGCGGAAATCTGTAAACCCACTCGGAAAGGTAAAAAACGAGGAAAAGCGGCTGCAGAAAGGAGATGTGAGGAAGGCCGATTACTTAGACAGGAAAGTTGGAAATACCACCTAATGTATATCTGTTTGTAAAATTAGAATTTTGCAAAATTTATCTTAGAAACACATCAGCATCTGCTGAACAATTGTATTCTCATAGGGTGACAGATGCTGGCTATGACTGCAGTATAAACTTTGAGATTGGTAAAGTGTCTACTGAGCCAGCAGGTTGAACACCAAGCTTTGCAACTGATTCGATTCTGGTTATGAAGTAATATGGGTACTTAAATTCAGTTAAACAAAGCAAGTCAACGTTTAGCCACGACTTATCTATCTAACCCTCCATAAACGGAAATTCCATGTCCGTTGTCTGTTACAGCACGTATGTATTCCTGATAAAGACCTCATTCCAAGTCATATGCCTCAGACTGAGCAACCTTTTGAGAAGCATGTGAACATTGCTCTTGCGCGGGATAATTGCCCACAGAAGCATCCATGCTGTATATGGAATGATTGTAGACAGTCATCCTGCCAAACCTCGTCCTCCAATTTATACTCTCTGTGCAACTAGTTTCTTTGGACACCAATGAAGGGAAAACTTATCTTTTTTATCAACATGTCTTCAGCCAGAATTGTATTTAAAAATGGCTACAAAAATGTCCATTTTCACATAATGATTGGAAAACGGTGGCGAACTACCTTAGTTTGAAGTCAAAACTAAAATCTATTTCCAGATGGTATTTCAAAAGAGCAAAACTAGTATGCTACATAACAACAACCCCTCAACTTAACTTTTAGACTGCTTAGCCAACATTTTTCTCAAATTCTGTCCCATGTTTCGTCCGAAGATATCAATTTCTCTCCTCAAAACGGAGACTCAAAACTCAAAACAAAACAAGCTCCTCAGACTCTGTCCTCAAAACTCGCACCACATTTCAGTCAGTAAGTAATGGGTTAGGTCTGAAATTCAGCTGTCAGCTTACGTAAATTCAAACGCCTCTCTACCGTAATCCTTGGTTAGAAAAAGTTTAGATTAAACCATTAGTTAACAGTTTTTTCTTTGCTTTGATTTTGGAAATTTTCAATGAATTTATTGTTAGCAGAATTCTATAAGTTCACAGTTTCCCCGTTTTGAGTGTGGTCCCCATACTGAACCTAAGAAACAGTAGACAGAATTGGTGCGTAGTATTGTTCCCGGGGCCGATTAAACTTAATATAGTCGGGCGCGTTGGCGGTATCATGAGCTTGCTTAATATTCTTTCCATGACCACAGAACTGCTTCCTGTGGAGGGCTGCAATAGCTTGTAGCTGTTGTTTCCTCTGTCCTCAAGTACTTGATAGGGACCTGCCCATTGCGGATCTAGTTTAGGGGAACGACCAGGGATCCACCACCGCCGATTTTTCACCCAAACCCACTACCCTGGAAAGAACGGGCTTGCCCGAGAATGAGGCTTGCTCCGCATATGGTCCCTGCTCTTAACAAGTGTCGGGATACCTGGTTTCGTAAATTTCGTGGGAACAGCCGTTGAGGGACAAAGGTCGGGAAGGGTTAAATCAGCAGGCAGACGAGCGGGCACCTGAAAAACAGTATTGTATGGAGGCACCTTAGTGGCATCGTGAGGACTCGTGTTATATGCAAAAGCTGTAGTACCCAAAAACTGGTCCCAGTCGTCCTGCGTTTCTCCAACATATAGCCGCAGGGTGGCGGCTTATGTCTGATTGAATCTTTCTACCAATCCATTCCCCTCTGGATGCTCGGACTTGTGGTCTTTTTTTCCCACTCCCAGCATCTGATACAAATTTTTCATCACCTTGGCAGTAAAACAAGACCCTCTGTCCGAAAGTATACTCCCCCGTATCCCAAAAATGGTCACATACTCCAGCAAGCACTTAACTATTTCCTCTGCGGTTTGCTGGGGAACTGGGTACAGTTGAACAAATTTTGAGAAATGATCCAACACCACCAGGATGTATCTGTTTCCTTGAGTGGTAGTAGTTAGCGGACGAAAGAAGTTTATTGCCACTAATTCGAATGGGACTTCAGTCGAAATTGGATGCACTGTTAGTTTCCTAGATGAACCTCGCAAAGTTTTCCTAGCGCAGTCTGGACAGCTACAGTACCGCTCAAAAGTAACCGGGGATCTCGCGAGCATGCGAGCAGCCAGACTTGCTCGAATGTGCTCGCGCTCGTCTGCTCGCGAGACCGCGATACTATTGAACTTGATGTTTAAAGCTAAGCTAAATGTTTCTAAGCTTGTGTTAGACTTTCCTGCAAGGGAGTTGTTATTTTTTAAAAGCTGACTTTTTGATTGGACTTGCTAATTTTTTCTTCAATGCAAAAAGGTTATGTTTGTGGTTTTTCTGTGTTGCCGAAGGGTTTTATGAAACGCAAAACATGCTAGTCTATACAAGCTTTGCACAGTTATCGGCTACATTACAGGCTTGCGAAAGTAAAGGCACGAGGTATGAACTTAAATTGTGCATAAGCAAGCAAGTTTCTGCTAAACGAAAACGTAGATGATATATTTGTGAAATTTGCAAATGTATTTATTCATTGTTGTGAAATAGCTTAGTTCAAATTTGCTGTGCTGTAACCCCCGTGCCTCCATCCAAGTTGTGAAGCACGATGTGCACTGTGCTTCACAACTGCATTTGTGAAGCACGCTGTACCGTGCTTCACAACTAGTTGTGAAGCACGCTGAAGCAGATGTGGAGTTGTAACGTAAGAAATGAAATTGTCACTTCAGCACCAGAGACCCGAAAAATTCTGTCCTCGACTGGGATTCGAACCCACGACTTTCGGTTTATCAGTCCGATGCTCTCCCAATTGAGCTATCGAGGCTACAGACATACAAAGCTAGAAGGAGTTTGTATCCAAACTGAAGTAATAAATGAATAATGTGCTTTACGTACAACGCGGACAAATACATGACCCAGGGCGAGGAACACTCTGGTGTGCTGCCTGCCAAGTCAAATTCAAATTTCCGGTATTTTAAATTTGAACTAAGCTATTTCACAACTAAGTTGTTGCACAATTTCTCGCGCACCATCTAATTTACGGACACGCCAAGCAAAACTGCAAGGGATTGTGAAACCCGAGTGTTTCGGAAAGCTTAGCACTCGAATTCTTTTGTGGTACTCGGGCTCCGCTTCGCTCCGCCCTCGTACCACAAAAAAATTCTCGTGCAAGCTTTCACGAAACACTCGGGTTTGTAATGCACTCGCTTCGCTCGTGCATCACAACCCCTCGCAGTTTCGCTTAGCGTGCCTGTAAATCAGCTAGTGCACTCTATGTTGTGCAACAACCTATACTTGTTATTTATTGCCTACCTATATATTGCAGTAAATATAGTAAATTAAGTATTAAATTAAATCAATTAAATCAGTTAAATTGTAATAGAGAATTTCACTGCATAGGTGCATTTTCAATAGACATCATAAGGTTTTTCATTATTTCATTTCATCATTTCAATAGGCACCTCAGGATTTTTACAATAACTTTGGTCGTGATAAAATTGTCCGTGCTGTTTAGTTGGTTTTAGTAGACAGATTTTGTGCAATCTCTTCTGATTGTTTCTTGACAGAGTAAAGCTACAATATAAAAAGTATTATAATAGTAATATTTCTTCTTCTTTCTCATTTATAAAGCTTCAATTGAAGCTGACAATTAAACTTTGCCTTCTCAATTCATAGAAAGTCCCGCAAGTATAACTTTCATGTCATAAAGCTTATGCTTAAATCTAGTAAGCATCGGATACTTCTTTTCGTTTCGTAAAATATCCTTCCGTAATTCAGAAAAACTAAAAACATTACATTTCTAGTTTGAACCAAAAACTAGCAAGTCAAATCAAAGCTTGAAAAATAAAAAAGTTCCTTGCATTAAAGTCGAACACAAACTTAGAAACCTTTAGCTTAGCTTTAAACATCAATCTTTATAGTCTCGCGATCGAGCAGACGAGCGCGAGCACGTTCGAGCAGTCTTGTTGCTCGCATGCTCGCGAGATCCCAGGTTACTTTTGAGCGGTACTGTAGAACAGAATGTCTTGATATCATTGAACATGCCGGGCCACCATGCTTTGCTCCGCACCCTGAAATATGTTTGACGCACACCAAAATGACCGCTCGTGGTAGCTGGTCATAACTTCCTTTCTTTTGGAAATAGGGACAACGACTCTCCTAGGCCCCTTAGGTTTTCTAAGGTCTAAGTGTGGTCCCAATACTGAACCTAAGAAACAGTAGACACAATTGGTGCGTAATATGTATAATATAGTAAAATCGTGCAGAAGCAAAAACTGTACAAAAGCAGGATGGGCAGCACACAGCAAGAATATGTGTACGCATGAAATGATCAATGAAATAAGAAAAGCAATAAAATGATATCAAAATACACAGAGAAGACTCTGCCTGTGTGGTGAACAGATACGTAAAACGATAGCAATATAATACAGCGGAATCTAACTAATACTAAATGGGTAGAATACAGACAAACAGATGACAGCATATAAGAAGTAGTCACAATTGCAATAAGATTCATATAAAAGGAAACAACATAGCATAGTTCAAAAAGGTAAAGTTAACAAAGGATAGCTCAAACTGCATGTGGAAAAGCCAAGTAGGATTGACATAATCATTAAGAATTCGCCATAATTGTGCACTAGTGTTGTTCAGGTGCAGATTTGAAAGATTATATATATATATATATATATATATATATATATATATATATATATATATATATATATATATATATATATATATATATATATATATATATATATATATATATATATATATATATATATATATATATATATATATATATATATATATATAGCTGAAGAAGCGGGGTTGCAAAAATTTGTCGTAAAGCTATACCCCTTATACACGTAAATTAAACATAAGGAAAGTGATCAGATGCTTTTTTAGTTCAAGCGCATATAAACACTTGATGAACAAGGATAAGTGTGACCACCGAGATTTCGGCCTGTGACCACCGAGATTTCGGCCTTAATGTGCCGAGCATATCACAGCCAGTTTCTATTATGAAGATCCAAACTTCCCACTCTTCCTCTACTCTTGGTATTGTCTATGGTTCTGACTTCTGACCAGCCTGGATGTCGTTCAGGATGTCGTTCAAAATGGCGGTTTGATCTGAATCTCGGAACTGGCCTGTGCATGACTAAGTGAAGCCACGGAGCATCTTCGTACATAAGCAGCTGGTGAGCTTCCTGCTATACTGCCTCTTCTACTGCAGCTTCAATGTCTGCGGGCTTCATCGTTATCACGTACTGTCGAATTCGAGATTTTAAACCTTTCAAGGAATAACGTAATGCTAAAACCTCAGATTCCGTATTTAACACTTCAGGAAACACATCTCAGACAAGTTTCAGAATTGTTGTTGTTGTTATTATTGCCGGGCTACTCAGCCAAGAGGCTATATGAGGGCGTTAACCTTTGTCTCTCCCCATCAGCCATAGCTAGTATGACTCTCGCTTCTTCGCCTGAATGCTGTCCCACAATGGGAAGCTGGAGTAGACACCTTCTTGGCCTTTCGGCTCCGTTAGTAAGACATCCATTAACTGCTCATACGCAAGGTAGAGGAGCACAGCATCTTTCGACACTCCAAGCCCCAAGCGCAGATGGGGGAGGATCAGAGACAAACCCGGAAAGTTGTGTGATCCATTTTGAGTACATGACTCGTTTGCACCTAAGACACCCTCGCAGGAGGTAGGCAGACTACATTGCAGAGGTGCACTCCGCGCCCTACTCTTGACGATAAGTGGATTAAGGGTTTTTAGCTTGCACCACCGCCAGCAAGGCAGCACACGGGCCCACCAATTTAACGCCTCATCCGACCGGCGGAGCAGTGACCTAAGTTTCTTGCTCAAGGAAACAATGCAGCGTCATTATGGCTAAGGCTAACCTTTCGATTTGAAGTCCGGCGCCTTACTAGTTTCTGAATTTCGTATGGATAGTCAGAAACTGTTTCACTCGTCTTCTGTTCACGTAAAGTAAGTTTGTCGATGCTAAATACTAGGTAGAGTAATACTAAAGTAATACCTTAGGAAAGGGGAACTTTTGTTCAAACTACTGAAACAGTTATATATAATAGTAGCTAGTATTTTGATCCAAACTGTCCTAGAAAGGGTAAGTGAGACTATCAATTTCTAACGTACTGGGAAAAATTTCACATTTGCGCTGGTCACAGAAAATTATGTTAAATTGAAAATATCGGTTCAACTCCTTGAGAAGATCCTTAAATTTTTCTTTCCGATAGTCACCAGATCACGTAGGTGGACGACCTATATAATGGCTTCTGTAGGAGAGGTAGAGATAACATAGAGATAACTGCTACCACAAACTATTTTAAAGTGAACTTCTATGGCCCCCTTTAAATCTGCAAGTAGTAATAGAGAGGCCAATTGGGACCAGTTTGGGTGCCATTTTGCTCCCGGTTTTTGGGTGCCAGTTTTACTCTCTCTTTTTGGGTGACATTTTTGCTCTCACTTTTGGGTGACCATTTTGCTCTCGACTTTTGGGTGACTGTTTTGCTCCCAATGGTAATGAATGTGATGAGTGAAAATTTTGAGTGATGATTTGACTCAACTTTTGGGTGGTGATTTGACTCTCAACTTTTGAGTAGTGATTTGACTCAACTTTTGAGTGGTGATTTGACTCAACTTTCGTGTGGTGATTTGACTCTCAACTTTTGAGTGGTGGTTTGACTCAACCTTTGGGTGACCATTTGACTCTCAACTTTTGAGTGGTGATTTGACTCAACTTTTGGGTGGTGATTTGACTCAACTTTTGGGTGACCATTTGACTCAACTTTTGAGTGGGATTTGACTCAACTTTTGAGTGGTCATTTAACTCAACCTTTGGGTGACCATTTGACTCTCAACTTTTGAGTGGTGATTTGACTCAACTTTTGGGTGGTGATTTGACTCTCAACTTTTGAGTGGTCATTTGACTCAATTTTTGGGTGACCATTTGACTCTCAACTTTTGAGTGGTGATTTGACTCAACTTTTGGGTGGTGATTTGACTCAACTTTTGGGTGACCATTTGACTCAACTTTTGAGTGGTGATTTGCCTCAACTTTTGGGTGACTGTTTTGCTCCCATTTTTGGGTGACTGTTTTGCTCTCACTTTTGGGTGCCTGTTTTGCTCCCATTTTATGAAACCTATACTGTTTATGAAGCAAAGTTGGTTGATCTACCAGTAGTAAGATTGTAAGTTTAAATTGTGCTATGGAGAAGATTAGGGATCATGTGGTCTTGCTCTGTCAATATATGGATCCTGGTCCGATAGCAGACTTCATGGTTGAAATCGACAGGATGACCAGATTCCAGCGGGACACTATCAAGGCCAAGTCCAAATACTACGGCACCATTGATCTCCTAACCAAACTGGTGCAAAACACAGATTCAACTCCATTACTTCATCATGCCTTGGTATTATCCGGTCAGTACTACCTGAAGCTACTGGACTGTCAACCCATGAAGAAGAGCGTCACTTGGGAATTATGTTCAAACAGCCACCACCTAATATTCCGACGTCAGATAGCATTCCCAACACTTCAAGCAGCACGGCTCGATATTGCTGGTGTCCTTGCAACCTTAAAATGCAGCAATCGGATAATTGTTGTCACCGAATGGCTAGATGATTACAGAATAAAGACATGGACAATGCCAGAACTGTTTGCGTGTAATGTCTGTGCAGATGTGACTAAATATGATTGAACTGTTAATAAATTTTGTTGTGAATATACTGTATGAAACCTGATAAAGGTATGCAGCAAAAATACTTGATTAAGAAGTAAGTGATGTCTTGAGGTTACTGGTATTAAGTTACCAACTATCCCACCCAAGTATCCGGCTGCCATGGAGAAGACTAATTTGGAATTGTTTTGCGAGAAGTTGGAACCTATGCCTGTAGCAGACTTCATGGTGGAGTACAAACGGATCACTAGATACTTCCGAGAATCCATTCAGGGCAAACTCAGATACTATGCAGCTCTGGATCTCCTACTCAGACTGAAGCAATGTGAAGTTTCCGCAACCTTACTTCACGAAGCCTTGATGCAGTCCGGTCAGCACGACTTGGCGACAGAACTTGACTGTGAACGACTACAGAAGACTGTTACATGGAAACTGTGCTCGGAGACCGATGCCTTAATATTCCAATGTCGGAAGACGTTCCCAACCGTTCAATCAGCGCGATTCGATGCAGTAATGTTCCTCACATCCCTAAAATGTAACAATCCGACAGTGGTAATTACCGAGTGGTTGGGTGACTACTGTATTGTATGCTTTACGAGACACCTCCTCAATGGCAGTACGTGGGTCAGGACATTGTGAGCTTGTCCAGGTCTTAGTGCCTATAACCATGACTGCAACATAATGACCCGTAATCTCTACGCGAACAGGTGGGCTTTGTCGCAGGGCCTTTTGTAACAGTTCGTTCAAGAGACATCGGGCAGACATGATCCACCAGACTTAATTATTGCCAAGTTTTAACTTTTTCTAAAAACTTGCGTCGTGGCAAACCTTATCACCTTCTTATTAACTAAAGATCTTGCATCTGATAGGGCAGACTCACTTCTAGCACCAGTTAATATAACCTTTCCAGTGTGGAAGATGATTGCAGTAACTTTGGCAATTTTACATGTGAGACCATTAAATAGCTCTGGTTCGTAGCAGACTTGATGGGTATGCCTGATATTTTCATATAAATTCCTTAGGTCTATATACTTGCCAACTGAGAAGGAACCTACCGGGTTAACCACTTCGGCTTCACGAAGAATGTCGACATTAAGAGCGATTGCTAGCTGGTGAATACACTGATTTGCTCGTTCGATTGACTTACACCCAAGGCAAACAAAACTACCAGTGGTGAATAATTGAAAAGTTGCTTCCTCGTGTTTCAAACTACCACCAATAAATCCACGATAGAGTCGAATGTTAGGAATGTCCGTTAGGTGAAGTGCCCTGTCAAACCTTCCACTGAGAACTGTATTAACAATCATTTGGCCAGCAACTACTTTGTCAAGATAGTATCTTTATTAATGTGAAATAGTATCACCGTCACGGTACTCTCCTATGTGGAATACTAAGATATCACCCCACGTCTATAAGAAGCATGGTAATAGGGCCAATACAAAGACAGCATCTAAGTTCTATGGCAATCA
>JASAND010010608.1:0-27222 GCA_030248195.1 Trissonchulus latispiculum | reverse complement strand
CTTTACCGAGTGCCCGATCCGGGTGGTCTACATTAAGGGCATCGCATTACTTTACTGGTCTCACGGTCTCAGTGTAAGCTGGCTAAAATCCCGCACGTTCTCAAAATTCGACTTTAATGTCGTGAGGAAATAGGATTTTCTTGTACAGACAGTGATACAGCAGTGACAGTGGTGACAATCTAGGCTGGTCAACAAAACACCAGATTAATGGTCTTCCCTAACCAAACTGGGCTCGTGCCATTACTAGTGGAAACAACAACTATGTAAGCAAACATTAAACAAAAAATGAACATTGGTTTACCTATTAATTGACTTTAATACATTTTTGAACTTTGAATTATCCTGAAACCTACAAAATTTCGAATGAACTAATAATATATTCTAGCCTTCGTTGATGTTAGGATAATATAAAGATCACTCTATTTTTCTCACTCAGAGCAAGGATTCTTAGATGGTGTGCCTGTATTCAAATAGTTGTCCTACATAGGTATGTAAGCTTACTAAACAATCAACAGATAGGGACCAAGTTATAATCTACAACCGGTCTGCGATGGACTAACAACCACCTTCTGTATCTAAACAGACTGATCCTGGATGTTGGCTCATCTGGGATCAGTCCTCCAAAACGTATAAACTTACAGGGGTTAGCCCATATTTCGGGGTTAATCCTGAATTTCGCGGTTGGGTTAACCAATGGTGGATTGACCAATAGATTCTATATGAACTATAAAATTATCTTCAAAACTCTACAAAATTTCTAATAAACTAACAATAGCTTTCGTAGATGTGTGGCCCGGACACCAGTAAACGCTGTCTATACTAAGGTTATTATTTTATTAATTTTTCGACAATAGATTTTAAACTAAATTCGGACAGTGAGGCTTGATAAACAAGACAAAACTTACACAGAAGCTGAGAGATTAAGCTTGGGAAATGGGAGCCACCCAGGTGAAACTCCTAGTAAAGCTGTATCAAAAGGCAAATTATAAGGCAATGAAAGGCAAAGTCAGAATTGTATGCTCAATTTCACGATACAGCGAAACTAGATAGAAAATATGCGCGGACAACTCAGGCGGACAACTCAGACTCAAGGCAATTACGGAAGAAGTTCTGCGTCTCAGAGAAGTTTCGGACGTTTTAAATAGTCAAACAGAGTCATTAATATTCATTGTAGGGGGTAGGGAATAGGCGCGAAACAATCTCAGCGTGAGTTATAAGACTTTGCAAAATCTTACATCTTTTGCACAGAACTTTGTAAAAATTTGTAGCAGAACAGAGACACCAATTAATGAGCGTACATAAAAGTTGTTGTAGCATCTTGCGCTGACCTAACAGTACTGTCCACTGGTGCTATATTGGAACTAATAGTGAGTTCTACTAGTCATTAATGCACATTAAACACAATACTATTTCCGTTTCACCATTCTAATTCTATGTCCAATTCAGTCTGAGCATCATCTAAGGTTTACTAAACATCAACAGTTGTACTGACATTGTAGTTTGTCAGGCCTTCTTGCTGCTATGTTCGATTGCTCCGGTAGTTGAGTTCAATGTTTCTGGAGGCATGGTTATGTTGTAAGCTGACAACATACATCTCCCGACACAAGCTTCAGTGGTTGTGCAACATTTTCAGCCGTTTGCATAATCTTCAATAGCATTTCTTAATAGAGTCCGTCACCGTAACCGTTTGACCACCAACGTTGTAGTCCATGAGTGATAGAAAACTTACACAGAGGAATGGTACGAATAAAAAGTGAATCATCACTTAAACCTGAAATAATTTGCGGTTGATGTTGTTTAATTCAGAATTTAATTCCTATTATTTACAGTTTGTTATGTTTTTTCTTCCTTTTTTTTATAAAAAGTTTTTAAGGCTATATTTCCTGCGATTGCTTTATTGGATGAGGCTGCGAAGGACTCTGACATGGTGCTGGAAAATTGTGAGGGAGCCTTGATCTAGAGGTCATATTTTACCAGTGTTTTGGTCCTTATGAATTGTTAGCAAACGCTTGTTATTTTTTCAAAGGGGGAACCATAATTGCAAAGACATTTTTCAACTTAAATTTTTAAGTAAAGACTAGAGATTAGGAAATTTCATTAAATTTTGGAACTTTTAAGTGAGGTGCCACCACTGATCGACTTTGAGGTAGGCGGGACCTGCCTAGTTGCACTCCGTTCTAACTGATGACTGACATAATACAGGACGGATGCCGCCCCTCTCCACGTCGAGATTCAAAGTTAGGAAAAATTAAGGAGAAGAATGAGAAAAGGGCCAAAAACTTTCGCACCATTAAAGATTTTAAGTATGGTTTTAGTGCAATAAACTAAAACTTACTGCGACTTCTGAAGGCTCCGCCCCCCAGACCACCCGAAGATACATTTTGCGTGCGAGACTGCCCCCCGTCACGAAATCCTGGACAGTGGACATAAAGTGTACCATGTTTAATTTTAATTGAGTTCATAAATATACAATAATTAGGAATACAGTAGGCTGGCTGGGAGCGACTATCCTTATTGATATCATTCCTTACTTTGTGGTTTTGTGAGGTTTTAAATACAGTCACCCTCGTTATATAGTCCTTTGGATAAGCAAAGAAAACTGTTAGACCTCTTTTTTTTCCATTGCCTAAACTACAGCCACGCCGTTATTTTAGTGGAAAGATTTTCTTTAAGTTTCATTTTCTTTTAAATCTTGCACAAGAAGCCCAACCTTGTGACCTTTTGCCAAGTACTCCTGTTAGCTTCAATATATGCTGCCTGTGTTGTACATGTCTATGTTAGAAACGTGCCAAATGTCAATTTCAATTTGCGTCTTTGGTAATTTAAGATGACAATAAACTTTGGGAAATAACAAAGTAAAACAGAATGCAACTAAAGGAAACCCGCTTTTCTTGCTCTTCTTCTTTAACGTAAAGAAAATTGAAGTGAAATCTTTTCTTTTTTTATTTAACGAATTCTTTCGATTTTCTTTTTTCTTTCCCCTAAAATTTAGACGTGGCTGTAGTTTCGTAATCCATTCCGATAGCGGTGGTCCGACAGAATTGGGGAATGTCTAAACAGCAGACCTGGGGGCAGTTTCATAAAACATTTTTCCTACTCGACTCGACAACTAGATTCTGCATGTTGTCGAGTCGAGTCGCTAATGTGTTTCATAAAAGTTGTGCGGTCGAGTTCGTACTCGCACTGGATTTTGCAAGTCTAGTTGATGGTCGAGTGCGAGTCGATATACATGCTGCCTGCGAGTAACTGTTTAATAAAATTCTAGCTGCTGCTGCCGAACTCGCAACTAGCAGCCGTCTAGTTCTCTAGTCAATTTTGACAAGAGAATTCCCGAAGAAAAATTAGAATAACTTTTGCACAGTTAAGGGTCCTATATTAAAATTTTTATGGCATGAAGAATGATCTGTTCTTGACGTTATGTTAAGTTTGCTTCGCGGATAGAAAAGATACGATTTTTTAAAGAATTATCCATTTTTCACGCAAGCCCTGAACTAGCAGACTTGTTGCTCGCACTAGCAATTTTAGTGCTGCTAGCAGCAGCAGAATCTTAGCTAATTTGGTCGAGTTATCAAAACGTTTTATGAAACACTCAACTCGCATCTCGCACTAGCATTGCGAGTACTAGCACGCTAGTACTAGTATGCTAGTCGATTTTTTATGAAACTGCCCCCTGCTTATAGTTTCTTGGGTTGGTTGTCAGTCAAAATTCAAGCAAAGAAACTGGAGAAGTGTTTACGGAATCCTTAGAAAAACTGAAATCATTGAAAATGGTTAAAGACAAGCCACAAGCCAGACAGTGAAATTGCGAAAGTGATACATATTTGATTGAACCCAACCTAACTTGTTCATTATATGTAATGCAATTTCTGATTCAAGCATGAAATTAAGTTTTTTTCGATCACCATACCTTCAGATTTAACTGACTAGTTTAGCAATTCTAATTCTGTACGAAACTAGATGTTCATCCAGTCGTCATGAATCAGCGAACTGGACAGCATATTTCAGGAATCAATGTAGGACGTGCTTTCCTTTTTCAGACATAGCATTTTAGCTACAAAAATACTTAACAGACACTTTTACCGGGCATTAAGGTGTTGATCCTTCACGATTTGCAAAGCAATTATATGACAACACAACCAGGATCAAAAATACATTTAAGCAAGACGTGTGTCTCCTTAGCGAAACAAGTCTTTGATCCAGTGCTGCAACTGTTTGGTCCAGAAAGAGCAAGCACGCATGGTTCGACTAAAAATTTGACTTCTTCCCTGCAGTAACAGTGTCACCTATAAACAGACTTTCCGTTGCAGCTTTAAATTCCACCAAGCGGTTGAAAATAAATTTAATTTTTGTTCATGTACAAATTGCTAAGTCGTGACTTAGGGCGACTTTACTCAAAAACACAGGTTAGCCCAGCTTGTCCTATTTTTTAAACTAGGGTAAAAGCCATTTTTGCAGAGAAAACAAATTTTTATAAGTTTCTGAGTGGCTGTGGCTTATAAATTTACATGGAAACATTTAAATTCCAAATAACAGGAAAACAACTGTCTGTATTTTATTAGATTGTTAAGACTATTCGTCGCTGACACTGATGCTGCGAATTAAAACGTGGAAACTGGAAAAAATAAATTTAGCGTTTTCCTGGGATAACCACATTTTTATTCACTGCACATGTCAGGTGAGCGCACCATTTCACCCTTAAAGCGAATTAGACTTAGAATTTTTATTAGTAATTATAAAGAAAAATACCACTTTTCTTTGAGATTTCATTAAATTCTAAAGAGTGACTAATGGAGTACTTTTGAAGGACTATCAGCTTGCACAAAATGAGCTAACAACTCAAAACTTGGTTCGTCAGGAGCCATTTTCCTACGTTTATTCATCGTTTCACGGTTCGCCATGTGAGACCAGACACTAGGCAGAAAGAGTAACTGCGGTTGTAAAATCCGATTTATAATTAGAATCCCGGCAGTAGTAATAAGTGCAAGTAGTATAAGGTGCTAAATTTCAAATTGATCCGAATTCAAAACAAATGCAAATGCTTCAGCTAAAGTACTTGTTTTTCAGCGAAAATCTGATAAGACGCTAAGCTATACTTGCCACTACAGTTTGGGAATGAATTGAAACTAGGCTTTGTTGGATTGTGATCCCCACATCAGTTCTATAGTTCTACCATTTAGTTGCGTGGGTTCAAAGTTTGCCACGTTGGCAGCATGTAGTAAACTTCTTGTTCCACACTGCGCGGCACTAAGCGTTACGTGGATTAAACTTTTGTTGCGCGGGGGTAATATTTTTGATTCGCTTTGCTGCACGGGCTTAAAAATTTTTTGTGCGGAATAAGATTTTGATGCACACTATCGGGGTAATTGCTGCTCGCGGGTAAAACTGCTGTTGCATTAGATACAACTTTGCTACGGTTGCTGCGTGGGGTGAAATTTTGGTGTGAGGGTGTAAAATGTTTGCTGCCCACAGTACGTAAATTTTTCCTAACCTGCACATGTGCATAGCTATGCATGCATGCATGCTAATCATATTCATTCTTGCTGAGCTCTACACTATTGTATGTGAAGTAACTTTTTATCTTCTCTCTATCCTGAGATATTACAAATTTTTAGATTTTTTAATCTGAAATCAGTCATTTTTGCAGAAATCGTGACTTTTCGTTATTTCAGGAGCAACGCAAGCCTCTAAAGGACTTTGAATAACAAATAAAAAAGAAATTTGAAGGTCTCACAGAGGCCAACAGCGAGGTGCGGTCGCAATTCAACTGCTTTCCCTTTGCCTGTTGTGTTCGAAAATGTGATTTTTGCAAAAAAATGCGACATGGTTCATGCAAGTTTATCGTCGAAAAACCGACTAAAGCGACCCACCCCTTACGGTGGTGATTTTCTTTAGGGTACATTAGCTCGCAAGACTATAACCCATTACGCAATTAGCTAAAACCTACGGAATAACTGATTTTCATACTTTTTAACAAGCTGGGAACAGTCCGTATTTTTATGTTAAATGATAAATTTTTTGTTTGTGGACGTATTGTCTCAGTAAGCAGTGGAGACACCGGATTGAGGATTTATTGATGTGGAATGAGAGCACCAAAATAATCATTTAACTTTTACAATCGATGAGCTTTTTCTGGTGGTTAAGCTAGTATAAGCCAAAAACGATTTTGGGGTCTAAAAGTTACCAAATTTGAAGAAATCGGTTAATGCACCAAGGACGTTACTGTAATTATCTTGTTTTGAACATCTTTTTTTAAAAACTATTAAAACGGAAGGCACAAAGAAATTTTGGCAGATTCTGCGGTATTGATAAATTGATGCTTAAGGATCGCCGCTCTATATGTAGCTGGTACGTCAGATTCATCAAACAAGAAAACTTGGAAAACTAAGGATATTGCCACCTTAAGTGATGCATATTTGAACATTAAGAACAATAAGGCTGAAAAGTCCTACAACCTCTTACGAAGTTACACCGCTTACACAGTACCGTCGCAGCACCCTTTACTGCCAAAAAATCAAATCTTTACTCCCAAATTTAATGCAACGCAAAAGTCACGACTACTGACACTTAATTTTTTTGCTTATGAGTCTTCACTCCTGACTTTTATGCAACGGGCTCCCGCAACGATGCTATGTTTATTCTTATAGTATTTGGACATTGCACATCTACATGAACTCTGCAATATCAACAGTCAATTAAATTGTGGCTTCAGCACCTGGGTTTTATCCGTGACACCAGACTATTTTAATCCACCCAGAGGTGGAGTATTTGTAATCGGTTTAGCCTCTTTTAGAACTGAATGTTGTGATAACCGATTTTGCTACCTACCTTTAACACTGTGCTCGGTAACCTGGCTGTTTTTGTTTAGGAGGGTAGTTGTGTGAAAGAATGCATTAGGTATTTTTATTCCACCGAAGGCGGAATCTTTGTAATGGGTAGACCCTAAGAGTTGTCACAGTATCTTTGGTATTCCCTATCTTTAACACAGTGTTATTGCATATCAGCTTTTTTCCTACAGGTGGGGCAAAGTATAAATTTTAGTACCGCATAAATTTGTGGTGTTATTTTGTGAGTAAAACTAAAGTAAAATGACTTTCTGTACGCCTTATAACAAATTTAGACTATTTTTATTTTATAATTAAAGGAGGGTCTCGTTTTTCCGTTTTCCAGTAATCTTAGCTATGATCCCCCTCTTAACGAGTTCAATCGGCCACGAGTCCCTTACTTGAAAGTTTGATTGGGATTTCTTGATTGATCCTGATCGTGATTGATTTTTCTAATGTAAGTAGTCACCTATGCTTCTAGTCTTCGCTTTTGGTGTCAACGGTTGCCTCATTTGTTTAACAACAGGACATCTTCAAAGGCTACAAACATTTTTGCGTTTTAGTCAGAACTGTAGTCTGATTATAAACGATGAACGAGATGAAAAGCTTATATGTCATAGCTTTTCTTTTTCAAGTCAGTTAAATTTACAAGAATTAAAGAATTAAAGACGACAATGGTAACTATTACTGCAACTGCAAAACTAGATGGTATCAACGGAAACCCAAATTTGATAAACGGCAAATCGCCTAAACTGCATTTTTCTCACAGCGGGAGCGAACTTATACCCCTTTTCAGGGGTCACTTGCTATTTTTACCCATGTTTTAGGATTTGGAAGCTAAAGATTTTGGCGAAATGAGTTTCTAAATTAAAACTATTTTCCAAGAGGGGATTGGCGTATTTGAGCTTTTATCTTCTCTTGCAACTTTCTTGCTTTACCCTCTGAAGCTTGAGCTGAACTAATCTTGGTTACTGAAACAATTATGCAAATTGGTTTTCAATTAGCTACTTCTATTTTTCGTAATGACGTAAACAGGGACACCTGCAATTTTATTGTGTCAGAAACAGTGAATAAATGTGGCAAAATGTAACTAGAACTCACTCAGCCCACGCACAAGTTTCGGTCCTTCCAATTAAATGATGTTCCAGTTTCCTGGGCAACACCAGAAAAAGACTCTTTTTCCTTGAGCACACGTATGATTGCGGTCAATAAACACTACTTAGCCAGCATAAAAGCTACTAATCGACAAGGGAATGAAAGTAGATTTTAGCCTGCCCGAAAATTGCCAAAACCATGGATCCAAATTATGCAAGTCCCGCAGGATGCTATCTCTGCTGTGGAATACTACTCCTTTTAGGGGTCGTCTTGTTTTATTCAAGATGTGTGAGCCTAATGACAATAAATTGGACTAAAAATTTTGCTTTGATGGTGTGTAAGTAACGAACCATGTACAGAATTGCCCAATATGCAAATGCGGCAACGGATTTTGCTTCATATGCATATGACCTTGATTATAAGACGATGAATATAAGAAAGGTGACATAATATAAGAATTGCACATCTAGTATTAGAGAGGAACTCAAAGTTTCAGCAAAGCATAAAATAATAACAATTTGAGCTATGCCAGGGCAGTAGTTGGTATAACAGCAGTAGTTTTTCTGAACTGCAGTATATTCAAAAATGCAGTCTTCATTTGAGGACTTTTCTTTATGTAAATAAAAATGTTGTTTGCTGAGTTAGTATTAATGAGGACCCAGCAAAAAGGTGCGATTATTGCCTGCACTGTTTCACTGGCCACGGTAAAAATGAGCACGTTAGTCCACATCGGTATGACTTCCAAAAATAGAGTGTGAGCAACGACTGTCCAAAGAATTTTGGTAATTCTGAGTTGCCTTTCCCATTTCACTTTCATAATTGCAGGCATCGTCGTTGTATTGTGAAAACGCAGCACACAAATGGCAATCCCATAAGTTACAACACTCAGTGTACTGCAAATTGTCTGAAGCCAGTTTACTGCGCTCGACATTGGCTGAGTCATTGCCCAGGGGCTTAAACAGATTTGGCCTACCTCGTTAGTTTGCGGAATTTGTAATGTTGTCACCCAAATCATTAAATAAAGACTAAATATACCCCCATACGCCAATCCAATCGCGCAGCCTGTGTGCCACTTCTTTATACTGCCATAAATCTGTACACAGGAACAGGCGATTAGGCGATCACAGGCAATCATAAACAGGAACACTGGCCCAGCAAGACCACCGACAATGTAAAATGTTGTGTGCAGTCTCTTTAAGCAGTCAAGTCGTGTTGTCTTCTCCTTATCTAGTCCAACAGAAATTAACCATATTCTTCTTATCCCACCATCCATGTTCCCAAGCCCTGTAATTAGGTCAGCCAGTGCAAGTGCGAAAGGCAAACAGTACTCCCTGCTGCGTAAAGTTTGACATCTACATATAGCCAAGAGAATCAATAGATTCCCGCCAACTTGCAGCAACCCTTCGCCAAGGTTGATAACATTGTAAACGGAAGTCTGAACTGACAGTACAGCATCAAGGATACTGGAATTGTTCATTTCGAATTCTGTCTGATCTGGATTAAACGAGTGGCCTGATTCAGAGTTAGACAATACTAACTAGCCAGCTCAACTTGTCCATGACTAAAATGTGGATTGCATCATCATGCAGCAAATTCAAAGTTTTAGCAGTTTTGGCTTTTACTGTCAAGTGAGTCCAAGGTCTTTCCACCTACGTTTCTGTGTTCAATTTTTTCTTTACAATTAACCGCTGTTTTCGTCTTCAGAAATCTATATCCGTAATCCAATTCAAACTGAATAATTACAACTGATCATCTGATTACATTACATTACATTATTATATTTGTAATCGAATTTGAATTTAATCTGGAAAGCTCACTTGAATTTTGTTATATATCCTGCGAGAAATCTTGATAAGCAATCAAAAAATCCAGGAAAACTGCTACGGTGAACAACGACGTCCTTTAAATTCACAGGTGTACCTTCTTAAATACTGCAAGGAGCATGTTGTAGTGCTTTATCTGTCTATTAAGAAGTAAATTTCATTTAAGAGGGCTTTCAAACTCAGTTTGAACTCTTTATCAACATAGATTTTGTTCATACTCATACAGTTTCGTAGTACTACGAAATTGCATTGGCGATTTAGTTAAATAAACGTTCCATTATTGACATTTACATAGCTACAAGTTGCATTGATTATGGCAAGACTTTTTAGAAACGTGGCGTTTTTCGAACACTGCTAGAGCTGTTCAAAATTTTGCCTCCAACAAGCCTCCCACGCCTTTCTTAATATATATGACCTTATAATTTTCTTGAGTCAAGCCACCCCTTACCGCCTATGGTCATCACGTAAAACACGGTTTCCATAAATTAGATTGGTTTTCAGCGATACAAGGCTGTCAGCAGCATGTTAATACTTTGGAAAAGTAAATA
Source organism: Trissonchulus latispiculum (assembly GCA_030248195.1). NCBI lineage: Eukaryota > Metazoa > Nematoda > Enoplea > Enoplida > Ironidae > Trissonchulus > Trissonchulus latispiculum. The sequence goes on along the minus strand of JASAND010010608.1, from coordinate 16,935 downwards.
TATATTGCTGTAAACGTACGTTTTTCAGGGTTGAATATCAAAAGGACCCATTTTATGCGGTATTAAGCACCAATTGGACTTACCGTGCATTAACGTCAGCCTCAAATGATAATTGGCTATATTTTGCAGACCCTGCAAAACTAATTACTCAGCGGCATCAACTTTGCAAGAAGCTTGTTGCGTCAGCAGAAATTAACAAAATGATTGTTTAAAATTAGATCTAACATAATTTGCTTTGATCCTCTTTGCTTCGGTGCTTTTCTTGTGCTGTCAATAACATATCTAATATATCTAACTAAACAACAAGAGTGCTCGACACATTGGACTATTACAGTCGTCATTCTCCATACATTATGTAGAAACAAGAATACAGTTAGCACTCAGGAATGACAGGCATCATTAAAGTAAATAAGTTCTAACTTAGCCAGGACACGTGTAAAGTGTTAACCTAAGTGTATTAAGCTTAATTTCATTAATTTTTATCCCTATTTGTAAGGTTGACATTAAGTTGAGGATACCTCACTGGAGAGAAACAGACAAAGTACGTATAGGATAGGAACGTCGTCCAAATAAGAAACGGATCCCGTCTAAAATCCCTCGGGAAAATTTCTTAAAATATCCCGTTCCCGTAATCCCGTAATCCTGTTTGTTGGCTAATATTGCAGTGCTAAAACGGTACCGGGATATCCACTCAATCGTTTGCAATGCAGCCTTCAGTCATGAACTGAACCGTTTTCATCAGACGGTGCCCTCAAACTTACCAAACTCAAACTAAGTTGCAAATACTACATTCCATACCCATGCAGCAGCGCTCAAAATTACACTCTATTATGCACACACAGGTAAGTATTTAATTTGTGGTACATTATCACAGAACACGTTTTGAACAAAAAAGGATATCTCTCGAAATAAACATTGCCAGTTTTGTTTCATACTAAACTTCCTTTTCCGGAAAGTCGACCAATAAATAATGTTTGCATAAAGTTTCCAGCAAAAAAGCTTGAATGATAAACCTAATTAACTGAATGGTTTAAAACATATGACCTGCCGATATGATGCTAAGTAAACGAGTACGCCTATATTTCTCCTTCGTGCTTATGTACAAAAATTAAATTGAAAACGAGCAAGTACACGGTTACTTCAATGGAAACGACACAGATTATACATTTGTCCAAAGAAAGGAGAGATGACTGATTAGCGCAGTGGCATACAACTTTTATAAGCAATTAAACTACGTAAAGGGACATCATGTGTACTTATATGGGACATCACAAATTCCTAACTAGCCGCAGATGCAGATATGTCGAAAATTTCCCGAGTCAGCAATAGAGACCGAGCCTTCCATTTTCGAACAGCACACAGAAATCGCAAAGAAAACACAGACTGAAAAAGGTAGAATGTAAAGGTGCAGTTCACACAAGTACAGTGAATGGGATTGGGGTCTGCTTGAATTAACTATCCAAAGTCATTTACCAGATTACTAGTTCCTAGACTGAACAGTTGAAATATAGAATTCATAGATGGAAATGTACAGAGTCTTTCGGCCCATATCCCTTAGACTCTGACTATAGGAGTATATGTTCAGTTTAAACTAAATTGGGGGTGCACTGGTATGTTAATAAATTTCAAAATTAAAGTCAGAGCGGGATAGGACCGGAATGATTCATCATCAGAGGGATCCAGTCTGAGCAACTAGGTTGTGATATAACTACTTGTCTATCAATAGTAGGTACTGGTCGGGCCAGCCTCATTGAGACCTGATTCATTCCGTTCGAATCCACGTAATAGTATATTATAATATTATGTAAATATTATAAAAATTATAAACAGCCAGAAAAAATAAAAATTAAAAATTAAAAATTAAAAAAACTAAAAAATGAAAATTAGTCGGCAATGCCGGGATTAAAAGGCCGGCAGCGCCGGGGTTACAATCGTTTTTAGGGTTAATACATCAAACTTCTATGTTGTTCCATTTTTCTTTTTCACTCTCATTGTTAATGTCATATTTTAGGGTGACAGTAGGTTCAGTATAAATTGCTTTGTAAAGGATCTGTTTTATAAATTTATTAGTGTATCCTCTGTGTTTTAACATTATACTCAATGACCATACACAACGTTTAAAATCTTGATACGAATAACATATGTTACCATATCTGTGAACTTGATTTTTGACTGTTTTTTATGATAGTTCCGAAAATGTTAGAAGTGGCCGTTGGAAATTTATATGCCACAATAAGTTTCTTTCGTCATATAATTTATTAACACATTTACCATTAATAATTTTTATGTTTAGGTATCGCACATTCGATTCTTGATTGCTTGAGTTTACTTTATTAAGTTCTAGTTCCTTAGTTTACATATTACCGCGGATTCTATCAAATACATCTTCGTCATCAAGGAGAAGTAATATCATCTATGAGACGATACGAGCTATCTAGACACTGAATGTCATTATTTATATTTTTGTTAATGTATGTGTATTCCATGTTATGTAAAACTAAGTTAGCTATGGAGGGCGCAGCGTTACTTCCCATGGCTATTCCTATTGTTTGTCGAAATATATAATTACCGCACGTGAAATATAGGTTTTCAAGCAGGAACTTAATATATTGACAAAGTTTGTTAGATGTAATAATATCTGTTTTATTATTTTTGGTGGTTCCCCACCTAACCCCTAATTTGTTTTTGTGCATGGGGTATCTCATTGTTTTATGAATTAAGTCTTCTAAATTTTCATATATGGTAGAAAGGTGAAGGTTTGTATATAACGTAGTAAAGTCATAGGTATTTATAGTTTTTGCCATTCTGTCTTCCTTAATTTTTTATATTTTGGTAAGAATTGGTTGACTACTACCAATTATCCAGTATGGGTTTATTTTGAATAATGTTTTAGCCATTTTACCGTAACATGATCTAGAGGTTTAAGTGCATTGTTAATCAAGATGGATAGTGGTTTAGTGAGCGCATACTTTCTAGCAATAATAGTTCTAAACTTAATAGGATTCTTATGGAATTTTGACATGAGGTAAATGTATGGTAATTGTATATGTGATTCTATATTGAGATTGTTAGATTTGTGGTATTTAGTTATTTATTTCTGTAATTTCTGGTAATGTATTGGCTGTGCTGACGTATGTGTTAGTATCTTTGTTTATAAGTCCCAGTTCATCAAGGGTGTTGTATATGTAGACCTGTTTACATGCATTAGCAATGTTTTGGTTAGCTTTGTCGACCGGTGTTAGTACGTAGTTATCATGTATGTTAGTTAGTATAGTTTTAATTTCATAATTCTCGGTTTTGGAGTTATTAAAATGCTTAGCGTTTTATAAAGTTTTTTTGAGCTGAATTTATTATTGCGTCTGCCCAATTAGTTAAATTGTGTTTATCCATTTTATATTTTGAAGGTAATCTATTGATGCATTTTTGTTAACCTACTCTAATGTCGTTTAATATGATAGAGATGTTAAGTTTCTGTGGTATTCTTTATTTTGGCCCAGTAATTAAAACATTTTCTAGCTTTTTACTTACAGTTTAGAACCGATAGGTCTCCAGTAATTATATGCTTGTGGAAACAATCGGATGCCGGATTATTGAACAATTACACTGGTAGTCGTTATTGTTGAAGTTTTTAATCCATTCATCTATATTTAAGTTAAATAAGTGTAAGTTTAAGTTTAAGTTAGTTTGTTTATAATTATAAATTTGGGCTGCAATAGGATGATTATTTTGATAGAATATCCTAGGTTTATGAAGGCCATTCTTATATTTAGTATGAGGCCATAAGTGAGCTTGTTCAGTAAAATCCTATCTAGGTTAATGCTATCTAATATCTTATGTTTAAAATTAAATCGAATGTTTTCTTTAGTTTGTTTTCTGACCGTGTTTTGTTCTTTCATTAAATTCAGCCTTCCTTCAGCTAAATCTCCGACTAGTCGTATTTAGGGTTGTTTTTATAGTTATTGCTAATGTGGATTCGACTGTTTAATTGTTTCTTATTTAGCTTGTGAACTATATAATAGATGTATTTATGTGAGTACCCGTGAGTCATGGTAGAATCTATGGTAGTCATCATCCTTATAAGTGTTGTTTTAAGCAATACGGTTTGTTTTGGTTCTAACGTTGGTTTTGGAGTTTGTGTTTTCGTAATTAAGGTGGTGATTCCTTTTGGAGACATCAAATTTGAACCACTATTATTCATTCATTATTTGGAGTTAAGAAGTCATCTTTATATCAAAATGTAGCTTAACATTTTCTCTTTTTAATGAGTACAATGAATCTAGGTTTGGCTTTCCAAAATGTTTTTCCTGTATTTTAAAAGAAGTATAATTTTTCAGATTTTTTGCAGGCTGAAGTAAATTTTTTCGCAGGACATCGGTTAGAGCATTCGATAACTCTATCAAATAGCTGGGGACCCTTTTTAGTTATTGTTATATCGCTCTTCATTATGGAGAAATAAACTAAAATGTCTGTCCAACCTGGATTTTGCCTACTTTTCACTACTTTGGCAAGCCACTACTTCAGTTAGAAAGCAGCTATCGGGGCAACTAAAAAAGGGTCCCGGGGTATTTTTGTGTAGAACACATCTGCAAAGTGGCAACTCTCTAGCTTGCATACTAAATTCTGCACAATCGCTGGAAAAAATTTGGTCGTGTTTTTGCAAAAACTACATTTTTTGTGATAGCAGCCTAAGGGATAGCAATTGTACGATGGTCATGTCTCCGATAATTGGCCTCTGTGAGACCTTTAAATCGACACCCTTAGTTAAATTTTACGGCTTTCGTAGCTCAAGAAGTAGTGGATTATTTGACTTCTGCAGAAAGGACAAGTTTTTGACGCCAAGATAAGAAAATTGGCTATATCTCACGATAGGGAAAAGCTAGAAAGTTGCTTTCAAAAGCAAAATTGTAGAGTTTAACGAGTTCTTTCGAATGGATATAGTCATAGCCATGCAGCTGCTGCCAAACGTTCAGAAATTGGCAAAAACCGCCCTGAACGCAAATGTTGAATTTTTGAAGCGCGATTGCGCAGAGGGTGTTAGAACGCTAAAACAACTTATTTTGGAAAGTTTCGTTGAATTTCATCCTGGTTTACGCCGTCAATCAACAATATGTGCCCAAAAGGAATCACCACCTTAAGGGTGGGGGTCCACCATGAAAAATTTTATGGTCACGGATTTGGCTCATTTTCACACAAAATTTTGTCACATATGTCCTGCATGTCGAGTTTCAATTTCGAGTAGTTTCGTTCAGTACTTAACGAGTAACCGGCTATTAATTGCATAGAATTTGAAAACAGGTGAAAACGGCGGTGGCGCAGCAAATAAAGGCACTTTACACTTGAACCTCCTTGGGAATGGAGCTTTATTCGGTTGTATGTTTGTTATCTGATGCAAACAAAGAAGTTAGGGTAGCTTTTAATAGGAAAACTTTTCCTTATGACTTTATTTATTGATTTTAGGGAGTAGCACCGGCGCTGGAACGCCCTGACCACGAAAATTATTTAATGGCCGATAACTTGAATTTGGTGCATTTGCGGGCAATGGACCAAGAAGCAAAAATGTTCCCGACAATGAGAGCTTTCGATTGATATAAAATTTAACATATTTCGAAAAATTTGAAAATTCGCTATTTTTGACATTATGGTTGTCAGACCCTCATATTTGACCCCAGCGACCAACTGGGTGCACTAACCTGCACCATTTGTGCCCAAACTTGACCTAAAGTCATCAATAATGGTGCGCAAATGGATAGTCAGACATTTTATAAGTCTCTAATGCCTTAGCTCTATGTTATTTGCCAAAAACTGGAATTTCCGAAATTTTGTTAAAAATTGATATTTCTGCGCCAGAAAAATCTCGAAATCGGACAGAGCTTACCAGGATCAATTGGTATCGTTCGAATGGTCTTGTCATAAGCTGTGATTTGTAGGAAGTAGAATTTTCAATTAGGGCTTACAGCTTTCAGAATATTTCGTCAAACTTGCAGACCCCCAATTTTAACATTGCAAAACAGTCAAATTTGGCTGTTCGCATACTTAAAAAATTAATTAAAAATTTTTGAAGGCCTAAATTAAAATTCTGCTTCCTACAAATCACCCTTCGAGATCGTATTTATGATATAAGATGGACGTTGAAGTGCTCCGTTTTGTCGTTGGCGAGATTTCTCTGGCGCACAAAAAAATCACCACTTTTTCAGTTTCCTATGTTTAACACATACTGACATCGACTTTGAGGTGAAACTACTCGCTAACCGTAAGAGATCCGTCCTTCATTTCAAAAACTCGTTAAAATATACCAATTGGACAACAAAATATGTGAAAATGAGCAAAATCGGAGATGGTCGAAAAATCGGCCAAAAATGGACCCCCCCCCTTAAGTAAGTTTTGTAAAACTGTTAATTTATAGTTTTCCTTTTTAAGAAGTTCGTTAAGCCCATAAGGTGTTTTCGTTTTTAAGAGTTTAATCCAGTATGCTTCTCTTTCCCTTCTGTTAGTTTTATCTTGCTGTGAGTCATTGGCAGTGTTGATTGTTTCTATAATTTGTACAGTGAATGTTATACAATATCCGATGTTGAAATGTTGCTGTTACCTTTAACAGGATTTTTAATGCTGTTTCTTTCTGCTCGCTAATTCTAATTTTAAGCTTTCTACCCGTTTCACCTACAAGCTGTAATCCACATCCGGTGCATGTAATCAAATATATTACGTTAGTTGTGTTACAATTTATTGGTTTATTATCATTGTTGATAATTGAGAATGTTTGGTTATCGTAATATCCTTTAAATTAGGATCCTTCTGTGTATACAAAACCGCAATTGCCTCTTGTTGCTTACATCTGCTACCTATGTTGCTACAACTATCAAAAATTACAAGATCAACGGAACAATCCAAAAATTCACAGCACTGGCCACTCCGGCCTAATCTCAGCTGCCGAACAGTGCACACCTAATACAAACCACAACCCGACTCGTCTATGCCAAAGACCCTACCCATACTGACATAAAATTGAATTCTCCAAAGTGGCTCCATTTTAGAAACTAATGCGTCAGCTAACTTCTGAATATTTTTACTATTTGCTAGAAACTCTAAGAAAGAACAAATGAACTTCAAGGAATATTTGACAATAGTATGCTTGTTTCTAAGAATGGCTGAACTTTTTCGCTACTGCTGTAAGCCTTTGTGCAGGGCCACAAGCTTTTCAGTCGGGAAGGGAAGGTTATCCTTATCTGTTAACAGTGGGCTACTATAAGTTACCGGCAAATGAATATATAGGGCGTCTGTGTAATTTCTGGTTTACATTGGTTATACATGTGGCTGAGTACATAGCCAAACACCATCCTGATTTTATGAATTATCGGTGACGTTTAAGTGATGTGAAGAACAAGGTGCCTTTCTACAAGTTTCTTCTAATTTTTCCCAAATCATCCTGTGGTTTATATAGAGTAATCCAGTTAATATTAAGTCCAAAATTGGGCAGGGTCAGTTGTCAGTGAAAAGTCACGGATGGAATGACTGGGTAATGAAGGAAAGATGGGAGTGATAGTAACTTCCGTCGCCAAAATGGGATGATAACTTCCGCCGACATGATGGAACGTCCGCCGAAAATTATGTACATCTGCCGTTGTTGAAAGCAAGGGACAAGTCTGGGGCATAAACGAAAACAACCGTCACGTTTATTAGCTTTATTTACATAAGGCAGGCCGGTCGCGGTCTTGTTTAAACCGTAATGGCTCAGAACATGTCCCAGACTGGGCTATTACGGTCGATGGGGAGACGGGAATAGGCTCGATGCTGGGTATCTGGATCGAAATAAGTGACGCCAATGCAGGGGAAGTAGACGTTATTCTCCTGGCCAGGAGGTTCCTCGCCCGCAATGAATTCGCCGGTTCGATTCGTGGGCAATCGTAACGATGCCGCTCGTAGAGCTGGAGGAGGAGTTTTGGTTCCAAATATTGGCGGCGCGAGTTTACCTCTCGGAAAGTTCTGCATAGCATGGTCTATCCGTTTACAGATTGCTCTAACAAAGGCGTCGTAATCAATAGCAGACACTGTGATTCAGCCTCCCAGTCGTCATAGAAATCTTGGGGTCCGCCCTGGGTAAACTAATTTTCGTCCAATCAGACTCACGGATCGACGCACAGTTAAACCAGTTCTCGCGCTGGAACCAAGAGTCAAGCCAAGTTTTAGCGACTCATGGAGAAAGTCCTCATTGGTTGGCCCGTCTATATCGACATGTTCTGATACCGTCGCCGGATCTGTCTCTCGCACCTGGATTGCTCCGGATCATCTTCCATAAGTTCCACGACACTGGGTTGCAGATCAAACTGAAGAAATGCTCTTTTCTTCGGAAGAAAGTCCCCTTCTTAGGGCACATCATATCACAGGAGGGGATTGCTGTCGATCCCGACAAATTGGCAGCTGTGGTGAAACTGCCCGCTCCTGCTAATGTGAAAGGCGTAAAATCGTTTCGGGGAGTTAGTGGCTACTATCGGCGATTTGTTCCGAATTATGCAAAACGTGCTGCCCCTCCCCCACGGAATTCCTGAAGAAAGACGTCGCCTTTCGCTGGTCCACCGCTCGTTAGCAGGCATTTGATGCTTTGAAAAGGATCCTAACTAACTCAGGCGCCGGCTTTGGCTTATCCCAGCTTTGATAAGGTCTTTGTCATTCGAATGGATGCCAGCCATAAGGGCCTGGAGCTGTTTTCAGACAGCGTGTATCTATGCCTCGCAGTGCCAAGAACCTGGACAGTGGTGACTAAATCTGTGGCTTATGCCAGTCGAAGTCTCACCTCCAACGAGCGTAATTATTCTGCAAGGGACCTGGAAGGAGCCTGAGCAGTGTGGGCCAGCCAAATGTTCCGGCATTATGTCTCTGCCAAACTTTTCATAATCCGGACAAATCGTATGACGATAAGGACTTACTCAGCAATAGGTCTGTTTTGGTTGCTGGCCTACAATTGCAATTAATGGCTACAATTTCAAATGGCTTACAATTACAGGAGTTCGATTTCATAATCGACTATAGGCATGAGCGCGACACGTAGTCGCTGATGCTTTATCACGTCTACCGTAGCAAGACAAGCCCACCGAGTAAGAAATAGATCTGACCGACGTCATGTACCCGCCGGCCGTCAGCGTCATATCGTCCAAAGTGACGGTAGCCACCTGGAAACGCGAGTAACGGGCAGATCCTGTATACAGGCTTCTGTTCGATCTCATTGAGCGCTGAGTTTAACCGGAGGATCCTCAGGAATCTCCTGAAAAACGTTCGGCGAATCTACTTCATCCAGGACTTCATACATTCCTGACTCGATGGCGTTTTGATGAGAGGTGCCGTTGCCTTCAAGGTCATTCCGACCCCTCATTGCCATTGCAAAATGGTCATGGATGAGGTACACTCTGGCTTCATAGTTGGCGGTCACCGCAGCCACAAAGCCGCCAATGCGTGTTTAATTGGTTATTACTGGTCGACGATGGCGCAAGATCTCGCCGAATACATTCGCGCATCCAAGGTATGTGCCAAGTTCAATCCAGAATCCCTGCGTCTGAAGGCTGGATCGCAAAACGACACTTGTGTCCACCGTCCCCTCGAACTGGTCAGTCTTGTGTTACGCATTGCATGATACCCCGACGCTCCGTGGTAATGCGTGAATTCTTGTAATCGTTGATCGCTTTACCCGGTGTGCAGAAGCCTTTGCTATGCCTAACAGCTGAGACGGTAGCCTATTATTGCTTACTGTTTCGTAGCTATTGGGCGTGCCCTCTCATTTCTTATCTGACCGTGGAACGAACTTCTCGTCGTAACTGTTTACCGATCCTGGGGAGCATAGTGGAACGAGCTGCAATCGACGGTCAAAACAACTACCCTGCACCATACGTGTGCGCGCAGCACGTGGTCTGGGAGTCCTTCGAGCAGAAGAGCTGGTTGGCCTTTGCCAACGTGATCCACTGCTAGCCAATTATGCTGCTACCGAACAATCAGTCTCGTCGAGAAGTCTACCCTGGAAACTATGGTATTCAATGGTCCATTGACCCTATTAACTTGGCCAGCTACCCGTCATTATTGGTCTCGAAACAGTCGGCGCGGAACTCTTGGGCCCAATCCTATTGGACCTGGTGCCAGCTTAAATCCTGGGCCCTGTTGCATAAAAACGAACAGTGTTAGCTGTTAGACTCTTAGACTGTTAGATTAATATTTAACAATGTTAGAAATTTTGTTGCATAAAGCTACTGTTAGAAACAAGCTGATTCTAACAGTCTAATAATCAGTGTAGATGTGACGTTTAACTGCAAACTCTGGGGCACTAGAAATTTTGTTGCATAAAGCTACTGTTAGAAACAAGCTGATTCTAACAGTCAAATAATCAGTGTAGATGTGACGTTTAACTGCAAATTCTGGGGCACTGATTATCAGTCTGATAATAAGTGCATCTTTTGGTTAGGGTGGCGATAATTTGCTTATTATTGCCCTATTATTACTATCTGTTTTTTGTGTTTTGATTGCTTTTTTGGTACTTTAAGACTGATCTAGGTTTTTTAGAAATTTAATTTTGATTCCCTTAATGTCATATTTTCACTTGGGGGTTAGATTTGTAAATTGTCAAAAAATTTTAGGAAGTGTTGGATGAGTGTAGTCATACATGTCGATACAGCGATCGCCAGAATCAGATTCAGAAAATATTACTTAAGCGTAAACAAGGACAATCAGAATAAAAAATTTGAGTAAGTCTAGAAAATTAGATTACCACGTAAAAGTCTTGAAATAAATTGAGTTAAATGCGTGAAAGTATATAAGTTGAAAAAATCGTTAATTCCGCTATTTTATTAAGTCAGTTTATTAAAAAATTTATTAAAATCCAAAACTCTCTACTGATAGTAGCCCTAACGGTGTCCATACGACTGATAGACTGTTAGCTCTAAATTATCAGTCAAAAGCTAACACTGTTGAAGTATATGCAACAAACACTGTTAGATTTGCTGTTATAACACTGTTAATTATCAGTTAAAGAGTGAGTTAACAGTGTTAGACTTTATGCAACAGAAACCACTGTTAAGCTGATAGACTGTTAGACTGTTAGACTGATAAAACGTTTATGCAACAGGGCCCTGGCCTTCGCTAGACGCTTCGTTTTTCCCGGTTTCTATTCTAGCCAACACGGCTGTATCAGGGACTGTTTTGATCTCGCCTCATTTATCTGGTTGGCACATCATTCTGTGCTGGTGTGTCTCCTTGTCCGAGGGACCATCCTACGCCTCCGACCAGTACTGTTCCCGAGACTCCCGGCATGTCGTTGCGAGTTGATAACAGGCGCAGGCCGGCTCGTGAGCTTGTGGGCACACCAAGTCTTCTATTTCTGGCCGGACACGGCTGAGTTACCAAGAACTGGAAGTTTGACGCCTCCAGGTCGGAGCAGCGAGCCTAGAGGTCAATATTGGCCTGAAATGATGGTGGTATTCCGGTACCTGCGAAGTAGCCCAGTCCGAGCACTCAAATGTAGAAGGTTGCATCATCACCTTTTTCATCCATTGAATAGGACATTCAGGCCTCGGCTGGTACGCTTGAGGGCTTTTAGCCTAATCCTTTCAGTAGGATATCTGTTATGGGAATATTATATCCCCGCATCTATGGACTTAAGTGTCCGTTTCGATGTACACAAATCGTCAGTTGAGCTATGCTCCTGGGCCTTTTGTTTCATTTCATTCTATCATTCTCGCGATTCCAACGTTTGGTACATTGTCAGGCTATGTCGATTATTGAACAATCTGGTCCATTTTTACCGATTCGTATTCCATCCAATTTAACGATGATTCCAGCTCACGATGCTCGCTCTTGGACATTTCATTATTTTCTTCGGATATCAAATATGCCATTCTAGTGGTTTATTTTCTGACATTCCATTAGTGGTCAGCTTGCTTGAATCTCAGATTCAACCAAGAAGAACCGGTCAGAGCGACCAAAGTATGCTGATCAATGACGCTGATGTTCGATTTTTGTTCGACACAAAGCCATAATCGGAATTATAGTTAACCAGATGCTAGAGGTATCACTCAAACATCGTCATTGTTTGCCTGCTCGGTGTTCTTCGGCGGAGTAGGCGGCACAAACACAGTGGTCATGAACAATCCACTACGGTGCTAGAATGGGCAACTCGTCTCACTTCTGTGCCTTCGTCCCATGAGGATTCCTTCCTCAAACACGTGGACCTGCACTGGCTGGAGCATTTTGGGTGGGCGGTAAATCGCAACATAAATACAGTACAGCATGGCGAGCCCGGAGGTTAACTAACGAACTCACCATATTACGCCTACCATCCTCCAGGGGCCCATTCATTTTAACATTAACTCTTAAATAACAATTTTATGAACTATATTAATTATTGCTAACCTTTTCAACACATCTTTGGAGGCACGTCGTCTCTTTTCGACGTCGGTGGTGATTCAGGTCCCTGCTACGGCTAGCAGTAGAAACTTTCCAATTTCTTGGGTAAATTCAAACTGACTATCCATCTAATCATTGCTGGGATTAATGGATTTCCATTTCTTTCCGTGATCTCTAGCTTTCTCTGAAGGGCAATACGCCTTTGCAGCCAGTCTGCCAGATGCCTACTGCAAAAAGGATCTGTACTCCAAATCACCACAAGTGCCATCTGAAGCTTCAACTTTGTGACTTATTCTTATTTTATGTTGCTATTTTTGTCAGTTAATAACTGCATCTTCACTTTTATGTATGTTTGTCTTTATAATCCAGGGAATACAAACTATTTCCATTATTTGCTTGTTTTGTTAGTTCTTTGTTTGTTCTTAGTTTCTGTTTCTGCATAATACATATGTACTTTGTGCTTTTTCTTTAATTTTGGTTTATATTTAATAGGTGTCTTAAACTTTGTATATACTTAATACTTGTCATATCGTTCATTTCTTTGTATTTTCAATCATGTCATCGTAATACATATACTCATTGCAAGCTCTAGCAGCTATCTATTTTGTACTATTGTGGTCTAAGCCAATGTGACTGTGCTGATTTCCTAGAGTAGGGTACTTGCCAGTCTTTGGTTCTTTTGAAGCTTCTGTACTGCTATTGCTATGGGAATACTTAGGGACTTGGGTTATGTACTTTACTCTCTTAGGGTACCTACCTTACGGTGTCGTGGTTTTACCCTTCATTACTATTTATGGTATGACATCCATACCAACTAATTCATATTCAGTTCTTTATTACTAACGACAACCGTACGAATATAATTCCTTTCGGAATACCTACACCTCTCCTACCCTTGAGTGTTACCGGAAGTATTGCCATACCTTTTCCTTTGCCAGCAGTACGCTATTGTTTACTGGTTCTCTTTTCTGTTAGATGCTTAAAAATTTGTTCTTTTGTTCTTTATGCTATTTTGTGCTATTCGTTGCAATATTTTTTGTAGATGATCCTCACAGGAGCTCGTCATGGGAGCCCTGGGGAGATGTAGTGTACATGCATATGTGTATGCGTGAAGTTTACATTGTTGTTGCGCCTGCAGACTAATTTGCATATTGTCTGCAGACACTTCCGTTTACTTGCTTTTGTGAGTCAGATTTTGCTGGTGTCTGGCGTGTTATCCATTGTGGGCGCAACCCTAGTAGTGGTTTGCGCTGCATATTCGGCATTCCCGCTACAAAGAGTACATAATGATAAGAGTCCGTGTAATGTCTGTTCCATAACACTCTGTTCCAAAGCCCTTAACACTCCATGTATTGAAGCCTGAAACTATGATCTGTTCGCTAACGGCTGACTTCCCCCATAAATTGACCCCCTCGCACACAGCCCCTATATGGGTACGGGAGGGACTAAATTGTGGCGCCTCACTCCTTTACATAATTACACGTCGAAATTAACAGGCGCCCAATTTGGGGAGGGGGTCAAGCGTGTATGTTGGTGGGTTTACTGAAAACACTTAATATCAACGCAAACACGTAACTTTTAGCAAATTTATATATTACACCAAGAGTACATAACATATAAGAGTATGACAAGCGTTACACTCTATGCAGTCAGAGCTAAAACTATTCTATGTTCGCTATCGGCTTACCCCCTCCCCAGATTGACCCCTCTCACTCCGCCCCTATATGGGTACGGACGGGGTGATGTTTCAGCACCAGAAACTGAAACTGAAAAGATTTTCAGTCCGTACATATTTCAGTTTCAGCACCTAAAACTGAAACTGAAACTGAAAATGGTAAAAATCGCAGACTGAGACTAAAACTGAACCTTAAACTAAAATTATTTTGATTTGCCGCCTGAAACTAAAACTGAACTTCGGAAGAAAACTGATCTGAAACTGAAACTGAAATAATTTCAGTCGACAATTGAATCTGAAAATAATTTCAGCTCTTAACCACGCCTGAAAGTATCAATCAATTTAGGTCTGGACTAAAATTGTATAGCCTGAAATTTCTAATTCAGACTACGCTCAGCCTGAAAATACCATTTTCAGACGATGTGCTGTCGGAAATTATTATCAGGTCCAACATGCGCATTTGAAACATTACAAGCAATGTTGTGCAGTTGAATGTATCGTACATTTGTATGTACTGCTAAATGAATTTATTTCTGCTTTCTAGTAGATTTATATATACACGAATACATTCTTTCTGCAAAACTGACCTTAGCAGTTAACAAATTTTAAAAAAATGTGTTATACACAGAACAAAACGCTTTTACTATTGAATATTGAACTTTGACTCAAGTGTTACTGCACATTCTAGAGGAGGGGCCGGTTCCACTAGAAACGGTTGGAACCGGAACCGGAACCGATCCGGAATAATTTTTAGAACCGGAACCGGAACCAGTAGGATTTGGAACCGGCCGGTATAAAAATTGGACTTGAACTATTTTTTTGCAAGAGTTTAAATTTTGCAACAGCTGGAGTTTGTTGTTGCCACTCACAGAGTTGCCATTCATATTGTCTTTTTCAAAGTAGTGACTGAAATTGAAACTAAAAAACTAGTTTGAACTGAAATTGAACAAATTTAGACTTGAAAGCGAATTATATATGTAGGATGAGACTGATAATAATTAAGAGTAAAACTAAAAGTGAAATGAAGTTACAATTATTTGAACTGAAATGAAGCTGAAACTATATAGAATAAATTTAGAGCCTAAAGTTGGAACGGAACAGCTTCAGATTCCACCTGAAGCTGACACAAACTCCCCGCTTCTCCTTTCAGGTTATCGAAACACGTTTCAGCTTCCGCTGAAGCTGAGGCTTGGAATTAAGAGAAATTTCAAATGTTTCTTTGAATCAACATTAGTGGCACTATCCCTTCTGTTAAGATAAAATTAAATGTTAAACATACTTGAAAAATTAGGAACATGTATTGTTTTATTGTGAGGAAAAACTTCGACTTCCTTTGATCTGGAATTTCGTATTTTTTTGTTTTCATGCTTCTAATTTATGAAATTTTCATCAAGTAAATGAGGTAAACGCGGGCTAGCAGGCGGATCCGCGAAGGATACAAGCATTAATCATAAAGAAGTAATGAAAAACACCTCCCTACAGTCACTAAGGCCGAAGCCTTAGTCCGAACAGGGGAGGGCCAATGGGCGCGGTGAGCGCTCTTACCCAGGGAGAACTATCCCCCTGGAGCTTCTGCCTGGTTGTCCAAAGAAGCACAGCCAGCTAGGCTCTATCTGTGCTGCAACATAGCCAAAGAAGGTTTTATCAAAGTATCAACAGGTTTTATCAATTTATCAACAGATAGAGTCGAGCTGACTCAGCTCGGATCTATCTGTGCTGCAACATAGCCAGAGAAGGTTTTATCAAAGTATCAACAGGTTTTATCAATTTATCAACAGATAGAGTCGAGCTGACTGTGCTTCTTTGGACAACCAGGCAGGAACTCCAGTGAATAGTTCTCCCTGGGTAAGAGCGCTCACCGCGCCCATTGGCTTTCTCCTGTTCGGACTAAAGGCCGGTTCACACGAGGCAACTTTCCAGCAACTATTTCGGGAAGCAACTTTGAAGCAACTTTAGTTGCTGAGAAATTGCTTACGATTTGGCGTTTATACGAGGCAACTTGTAGGCAACATTTTATCTAGCAACTTTCTCGCACCAGCCAATGACAATTCTGCGCGCCTAAAATTCAAAAGGCGTGGCCTTGCTTGATTGGCTGTTGCCTGAAAGTTGCCTGAAAATGTCGCTTCTGGACCGAGTGAAAATTTCAAGTTGCTTACTGGTTGCTAGCGATTTTGTGAGTGTTCACACCAGGCAACTTTCAAGCAACTCAGTTGCTACAAAGTTGCCAGGAAAAAGTTGCATCAAAGTTGCCTCGTGTAAACCGGCCTTAAGGCTTCGGCCTTAGTGACTGCAGGCAGGCGTTTTTCATTACTTCTTTATAATTTTTCAAACTTTGTTAAGTCATTTTGTGTGTATTACAAGATGCATTTGTGTAAACGTCTAAATTAGTTTTAACGAATTTTTAAAATTTTCTATTCTAAAATTACTACTGTAATTGAAGGAATGCGTGCACTTTCGTTCAGACGTGAACGATACAGCGCCGAATGAAAGCTTTAACCAGCTTACATTTTTGAAGATTAACCTCAACTCTGCAATCCGGCACCCTAGCTAATAGTTGTGCAAATCAACTGCACAACTTTTCAAATTTGTGCAGGACTGGCTCAGCTTTAAAATTGTGCCAAAGGATTAAATTTGGCGCTGCATAACAACTGCACACATAGGTTAACGCGGGGGGGCTGGGGTTCCAAGCCCCCCCCCCCAACCCGGACAAGGTACAAGCCCTGTCGTTGTGTAACGGATCAAGGTTGGCATGATCAACCTTTCCGTTGCTGGTGAGTAGCTAGGCTAGCTACCCGCCTGGCTTCTCATAACATCATCAAGTGGGCTGGGACACGTTTGCAAGTCACGTAGCTCCCCCAACGTGTATGCGTGGGATTGGGTGG
>JASAND010010607.1:0-21688 GCA_030248195.1 Trissonchulus latispiculum | reverse complement strand
GTTACGTATTGCGCCTAGTTTCTGCTCAAAAGGTCTATCCAACTTTTCGTTCAAAAGACCTTTTTCGTTGCTCAACTAAAATTGGGTTAAACTTTTCCTGAGGGGAGGACCATATGCCATCCCCTCCAGCTTTAGGGCTTTACCCGGCCCATGGGACGGATAAAGATCAAAATGGCCCCCAATTCTCCCCACAGCCGGCGACTAGCGTCGTCGGCCATAATTTTAAGTCCGTGGCCTAAAACTCCAACTGTCGTAAAATTGTACTCTTTGTCATCAATTAATGCCGGATTAAAGTATAGGCTAAAACTTCTAAAGCTGTCTAGTACTTAATAATTGATTGGTTTTGTCTTTATTTTGTGATTAGATTCTTTAATTTCTAGGGCTTCTAAACGGAAGTTACCGGCCTTCCTTTAATATACCACTTGTTCTTTGTAATCTTCTATAATAATTGCTTGGCAATTATTATTCAAACATTCTGGCTCTATTCTTCATAAAACTTTAACACAAAATTCTCAAGTTTACACCAAAGTTCTGAATTCCTAGGCCTTAACTCATTCTTTAGGGTTACAATCACCAGCAATTCAACCTCGCAACGCACACTACGCACATAACACTACGCTGAACGCATCACACACCCAGGCTCAAGTCACCCAAAACCCAGACATGCCGGGTCTAATTTACCTTAGGAAATAGTGTCCGGGTCTAGTATCAAGCTAGGAAATAGTGTCCTGGTCTAATATCAACTTAGAAAATAGTGTCCGGGTCTAGTATCAAGTTAGGACATTGTGTCCGGGTCTAATATTAACCCTAGGAAATAGTGTCCGGGTCTAGTATCAAGTTAGAAATAGTGTCCTGGTCTGATATACAAAACACTAACCCCTCTTTCCCCGATATCGTATTATAGTCAGCAAATCTAAACCCTTATTATGTTTTTGCGCATTGTTCAACTGCACAACGTGGTTTAGCAAGTTTGACTAGCTCAATTATATTCTCGTGTTTACTAAACAAGCACTGACTGCGCAAGTTTGTGTTCATCTCAAAAGATTACCCAAAAAACGTGCAATTCTCAAATAAACAAAGTTTACCACAATCCAAAGAGCCACTAAGTTCGAATAATAGCTGCCGGGGTTTGACTCCCCAATGTTTCTGTATCTAATGGGTTTTAACCCATTTGATTCAGGTTCCTGTCCAGTCCCACGACTTGGAGAGCATCTGCATCATATCTATCTGCGAATCCTGTCCGATCGGTGAAGCTGGTGATTACAGTCCTTTGGAGGCCTTGCTCTGTCGTATCAGTTGTGTCAGTTCAGTCGATTTGGGATCCAGTTGATCCAGATCATTTGTCTTGTGAGAAGGCCTGCCATTCAGTCTTGTGCTCAGATCTGATATCCAGTAGGTACTGGTTTGGTAGTCAATAGCGTGGAGCTTAACAGCGAACTGGTTCGGGACAGCACCTGATATTCAAAATAAGGGTTTAAAACTTTCAGAGAAAACGAATCCTCTTTCTCTACTAAATGCAGCATCTGATTGTCAACTCTGTAATCCTGTTCGAAAAGCGAAGATTCTATTGAGAAAATTATAAACTTTACTTGTCTTGTACCTGCCTGTATTCTGCTTTAAAATATTAACCAATTATATACCTAAGGTCCGGAACACTCTTCCCCAGTTACATTTTGTATTGAGCCGACACTCTCTCAGCCCGTAACTGTCATCTTCCTTTCAGGGACGGAACTCTCTTATAAAGATAGGAAAGGTTAAGCCATGTGTGAGTCGTTACTGGAGACTGCACAATGTATCCGAAAACTCGAATCCCTGTAGCATTATAATTTGTCCAATTATTAGCATGGTGCTAACATGACTCGTTCAGTTTTGTTTATAATGGAATAATTCAGAGTCTGAGCATAGTCATCAGTGAAGCCGTCCTCTCGAACTATTTAACGTATAAGTCTATCAGACACGCAATCACTCTAGTTATCATTAATCATAAGAGGAACCTGAGCAGATAAAATAATACTTCTGGCAATAACAGCAATATATATATATATATATATATATATATATATATATATATATATATATATATATATATATATAGTAACAGCTGAGTAATAATTCTGTCTTATCAAAACTCATTTTTATGTAGTCACTGTATTATATTCTGATTATCCAGACAATGCAGTTTTGTAGTAATTGAATCCTTAAGCTTTGTAATATCTGTGCGTCTTCTTGTGCCTGCTTCCTTCTGTAGTATCTTTATGCATTTAAGCTTGTTATATATAATTTCTGAGTATAAATAGTACATTTTACAGGAAAGCTATTGTGTTTCGAATTTCCCCAGCACTAGTGTGAACACGACCCCAAACCGGATCCGTGCTAGAGGATCTGCCTACCTCTCCAGACTCGTGCAAGAGAGTCGCCTCTGCGATTCGTGTTAGAGAATCGTTTCTCATTTCTCCTTCATTGAAACGAACTCACCCAGTTGACCCCGACCTTTGGTTGGCTATTCGGATTTGCCACTAAGTACACCTGACTGTGGTCATATCTGAGTCTAAGCAGTGATCTCGTATCCTGCGCGTCAACCTGTGTAGTGAAAGTTGGAATCTAGGAAAAAGGCTATCAACCAATTTGAGCAAAAATCGCCTCCAAATTTAACTACTTTCATTACAAATTTGGATTGATTACTGTCTCAGGAAAGACGAAGGGAGCACAAGCTGTATTTTTGTCCTCGGTGTCTCATACCTTGCTATGCTGAAGAAAAACAGAAGAAGCATATACAAAAATGTGAGAAGAATGATCCAACAGCTGTTGTGATGCCTGAAGATATGTGCTGCATTTCAGAAACATTCATAAAATGCAGTGATCCTCGTATATAATGTATGCTGACTTTGAGTGCATACTGGAGAAAGTTGACAGCTGTCACCCCTACTACCAGCACGTCATTCACAGCACCGTACCAGCTGCATAAACCATATGGCTGTAGACTTGTCGACATTTGCAATTGCTATGGGAAAATGTAGGAAGTTTTCTCCCACTATATATAGAGGGAAAAATTGATTGTTTGCAGGTTCTAAGAAGCTTGTGGACAAATGTTAAGATTATCAAAACAGAATATCTATCGTGGAGCCTATGAACCTACAACCAGAAGAACAAAAGCATAATTGTGCTACTAGTGGTTATATATGCAATAAAGAACTGCAAGAAGATGGAGTCAGAGATCACTGCCATCTCGTGGTCGTTTTCGAGGTACGGCTCATTTGAAGTGCAATCTCGCAATACCTCACGCTGTTACTTCAATTTACCAAAGAACATCGAGTCCTTAAACTTACTCAGATTCCATGGATGAAGCCTTAAGCTTTATTCAATGCGGAAAAAAGAAAGCATGCAAAGATCGAATTTGAGAAGGATGTTCAAGGCTACTTAAAAATGCCGTTTTGGGGAAAACGATGGAAAACGTCAGAGCCGATCAGCACATCAAAC
This sequence comes from Trissonchulus latispiculum, assembly GCA_030248195.1. NCBI lineage: Eukaryota > Metazoa > Nematoda > Enoplea > Enoplida > Ironidae > Trissonchulus > Trissonchulus latispiculum. The sequence goes on along the minus strand of JASAND010010607.1, from coordinate 18,211 downwards.
TGGTAATTAACTCCACAAAACATGATAACTTGTATCTAACCCCCGTTATAACCGTTCAGCTATATTCTCTGATGATTTGGTAGCATTGTCTATGAAGCGTAGAGCGTTGTAGCCAATATAGGTAGGATTTACTGTGCTGGAGCTATCGAAATATTTAATGCATGACTTTCATTATAACTACATATATAATGCCTAAGTAGGAAGATAATGAAATTTGTTATTTACAGATACTGATAGTTTATGCAGTTACATTGTTACTGAAAATGTGTATGACGATATATTACATGATATTGATCCATTTGATACTAGTGAATACCCTGAGTATCACCGTTTATACTCAACAAAAAACAAAAAAGTGTTGGATGAGTTGAAGGATGAGATTAAGTGTGCCGTGCCGGCCGAGTGGTTAAGGCGTTCGACTTCGGATCCGATAGTCCGAAGTTCGAATCCCCGCTGCCACAAAGCTTTCACAAATCCCCTTGAGCAAGGGACTAAGACATATCGGATCGCCGTGAGCTCTAGCCAACCCAGCTATCCATCCTTAATTGGTCGGTAAATGGGTACCACTATTGTGGGAAGGTAACAGGAGTCCGTGTAGGGCTTAAAGCCTTGAAGGGCCGGCCCCCCCTTCCACGGATGTAGTCATCATTTGAGGTGACACTCCTGGCTCTACGGCTCTGTATCCGGGGATGAGCACCGGCACCCCTTGTCCCTGAAGCAGGGACGGAGATATTCTCCAGGGGTCACCTTTACCTTTTACCTATTAAGGGTGTTCCTATCAAGGCTTTTTGTGGTATACGTGCTAAGGCATATGCACTTGTATGTGGGGATAATGAGAAAAAATGAAAGCATTAAAAATCAATTGTTAAGAAGGGGGTATATTTTAAAAATTAGTTCCAACTATTTTTGAATGAGTCAACAGTTCTTTCAATCCTAAACTCATATCCTATGTACAATGACACACAGATTATTCAAAAGTCTGAAAGCATCGGATTTAGGACATGCACAACATCTCACCGCCACTAAAGCTAGGCTGGTCCTCATTTATTATTTTTCTTTGACAATTGATCAAGGATTTCGTTAATTGTTCGCAATCATCTATCTTGCTGTTTCAGAAACTGTTCATATTTCTTTTTGCATTGAAGTAGCTGCAGATTTAGCAAGATATACATAATCCTATTATTATCTCTAAAATCCTATTATTATCCTAAAATCCTATTATTTACGATTAAAAGTACATATACTGTAGCTGTAAGCTTTAAGAGTGTAGAAACTGTAAAAAATTTCGGCTGTGATTCAAATTAAAAAATAAGCTACAAATACATCGAGTCGAGAGTGAGACCCTTCAGTTGGCTGCGGGCGGTTGACTGGCTGCGGCATTGAATAAACACTATTCTGCGAACGCATTGACTAGAAATTTGTCTTGTTCGTATGCCTAGTTTTTCGCAAAGCTTTATATACTTTCTCTAACGACAAGCTAAGTGGCAAATTCAATCTAAAATTGACCATAATGTTTCTTGATATGAACAAGTGTATCTTCAGATTATCTCTCCTATCGAGACATAAGATTAGATTGTATAATTTGGCTTGAATTCATTCAAAAGATTTTATAATCTACATTTTCAAGTAAATGCATAACACAAAATCATAAATATAAATCACCAAAAGAAATTTAAAGTGGTGAGTCTGAATTCTGGGTTTCTTTTTCTAAATTGATTTCTTCAAAAATGGCAACCTTTCTGGCTTACACCAACTTAACCGTTAGAAATAGTACAGTGGTGAAAAAATGTCGTCTTCTTGGTGCCCTCATCCAGTCAAAATAAGTGATTTTGTGACTCGACTGTCTACCGAGAGAAAAATCTAGATTTTTGGATTAAACACTTTCTATGCTTTTTATACAGTTAATACGTATTTTGGCGTTATAAACCTGTGTTTTTAAAATTTTTTCAGAGCATACGCCATTATAGATAACCGAAAAGGGGTTACAGCTGTTGGTAGAGGTCGAATGGCGTAACTGGTATCTCTCAAAAATTTCTTCCGGAATCAGAAAAATGTACACTCATTCTAATGTTCAGTGAAAATTCTAGAAAACCAAAGTTAGTTTCCAGGTATCCATTAGAAAACGAAAATCCTAGGCTATATCTTGATATAAAGATAGCTTCTCAACTCGCTTCAAATTGCTGACTTCAAGCAATCACCGCTCCAAAGTCGTGGGTATCTTGCCAACATACAAGAAAAAGTTAAACACTTACTTATTGTTGGAGAATAATACCGTATAATTGTTTTCGGTAGACTTCTGAAAACCACTTGCAAAGCTAGCGAAATTTTCAAAATTTCTGGTTGAAAACTTAATTTTTGAAAACATTATTTGAAAACTGGAAACATTATCAAATATCTGAGACAAATTACGCTGGAACCGGTCCGGTTCCAAAAATTCTTCCGGGTTCCGGTTCCGGCTCTATCGGTTTCAGTGGAACCGATCCGAGACTAATTTCTGGGTCATTTTCCCAAATCAGTCCTTTTTGTGTGTCCGTCGCGTCTCTTCTCCCGGAGCTTTGAACCCCGAATCGCCGTATTACCGAACCGTACGTACCTAGCTAATCTGCCTGCGTTCCTATGATCACCTATATCCACCTACGTACGTAACTTTACTATTTAATACAACCTTTCTGCCTACACTCCCACAGTGTAAAGCTGGATTCCGCATGTACTAGTAACGTGGGATCACATACTATACTAGTACATATATTGTACTGAATCTCCTACTGTACTAAGACAGATAATGCAATATTGGCTGACATTGGACGTAGGAAGGGGGCCCACAAAATGTACCCAAAGGAGGGCCCCCGTGCCATAGTTGAGCCTCCCATCCTAAATGGACCAGTCTTCCCAATTTTTCCACAACTCACCCTCTAAATTTTAAAAATTTTGTCTAAAAATTCGATATCTTTTGCAAAAATTTCCCAATTTTTTCGAATAAAGTACCAATAATATTGAAAATTTTTGATTTTTAGATTTTTAGTTCTATGAATACAGCATTTTCAGTAAGATGTGTAATGCTTTTCCCTTTTTCTTCCAGTTTTGTCTTTATGGAAATGGTTGCAAATCCGATTTTTTTACATAAAAATAAAAAGTGTTTTTGGGGAGGTTTGGGGTCATAGGGGTCGAAAAGATGGCTGCCAAAATATCGGGGAGTCGGTCTCCCCAACGCACATCCCTATAATTAGTGTTGTGCACTGGCCCTGTCCAGACCGGCCGGCCGGTGAGAGTTTCTGTGGCTTATCGCCTTACTTGCTGCAATCTGCATTGAAAACTGTCAAAAGTCTTATATTTTTGCTTGCATTTTGGACAGCCGGCGTCGCGAACTGGGCTGGCCGGCCCAGGAAAAATGGGTGGGTTTGCCGGCCGGTGAACAACACTACCTGTAATACACTTATGCCTACCGCCATCCCTTGCGATCTCCCTGCCTAAACATTTTCAAATCATTTATCTAAATTTTTGAAAATGTTTAGCCAAAAAATTGGAAAATTTTTAAAGTACAAAAAATTAACGAAAATTTCTAAAACTTGGCTGAGTGCACTAAAATCGTCAAAACAGCTGAACATCATGGGTCAGAGGAGATGGGAAGAACCCCATACACCGGTCCTTTACAACTTAAAGACCACAAAAGGTACCCAGTGCAGTTAGCACCCACCTACTGCACCCACCAAGTTAAACCTTATGGTGCCAAGTCTAATTTTTGGGCGTACTTATAGTGCTCGGAGAGTGCTAGACAGTGCCAATAGAGCCAGCCTTAGGCCCTTTTATCGTCGTGTATAATCGCTCGGTCCGGAAACTTCACAGGACTGTAGAGAACAATAGAGACGGTTTAGAGCCTAGCACTATCATGAAATAACACTGCGAGCGCAAACTGTACACCAAAAATAAGACTGTGCAGAGGGGTGGGTGCTAACTGCACCGAGCTAAAAAGGTTGCCGAAAAAACGGCTAAAAATTGGATATTTTTAGGTAATGTTTGCAAGATTTTTCAAAAACATCCAAATTTTTGGCTTAAAGTGCGGTAATTATTACGAGAAATGCACGTTTTAAACTGTATATATTGTGGACTTTCTGGTTTATTGATGACCTTATTTCGGACTTGGAAACATGTCAGACTCGGTTTCGGAGTTTAAAACAATGTCTAATGTCAAAAATTACTCGAAGTTGAATGTTTATTGGCATTAGAAACGACTGAAAATGCGATTTTTGGCATTTTAATAGAAAAACTTTTTAGGGGGGGGGTTTGTCGGGTGGGTGACCGTAGACATTTTTCCAAGCCCCTCAAAATTTTTGGCACTTTTAGGTGGGGTGGGGCTTTTTTTCGCCTGGTCCCATAGGTGTGTTAGGGGGGGGGGGGGGGTGGGGGGGACCCTCCCCTCAAATGGACGGGTCGCCAACCCCTAAAATTTTTGCTACCCTCCTCTAAAATGGGTCGTCGGCGCCGACCCCCCCTAAAAATTTTCAAACCCCTACCTAAATTTTTGAAAATTTTTAGCCGGAAAATTCCGAAATTGTTCGAAAATTGATAAAAATAAGCCAAAAATTTCTAAAATTTGGTTAATTACTCTAAAAATCGCTAAGAATAGATGGAAATTGAGGAAATTTTTCAGTTTTTTTAACGAAAAACCGATTTTTCGCCGACCCCCCCCCTCTAAAATTTTTTCTTACCTCCCAAATTGACTTTTGGCGACCCTCTCCCCCTTTTTTCCGCCAAACCCCCCTCCCTACTTTTTCGAACCCCTCCCCCACCTTTTTTCGCCAGCCACACCTATGTTGGTCCCCCCTTATGGTTCGAAAAAATTTTTGGAGCCCGTGATTTGGGATTTGGCCGAGACGTTGTCCCAGGGTAAATTGAGGTCGTCTGATTTCAAAAATCGAATCAAATTTCAAAATTCAAATTTCAAATTACTCTTAATGACCCAATAAACAATGAAGAAGTTAACCTGAAGGGCGGTGTTTCAATGCCTTCTAGAAGGTTCACCGTCCTGCACAAGCACAAGCACAACCCTAAACAGTTTGAGTTACATCTCTCTTCTTTTACGTCGTATATATTTTCTTTCCTTCTTTCTTTTCTTTGTTTGTTTTTCTCTGTCTTAGATTGCTTGCAATGGCTGGCAAGAACAGATATTGCCATCAAAAATTTTGAGAAAATTGGACAAACAATCCCTCTGAAACTACTACTCGAAATTCTAAATAAATTTCACATATATATTACTCACTATCCTTTGGAATAATGCCTATTAACCAGATACAATGATTGCTTACTATATTGTTGTGCTAATAAACCGATCTATCTATTCATGTATATAAACCGAATCGAGAGATCGATCCGATCGATCGATCGATCAAAAACTTTGTCACTCACCTCGCCAAAGTCAGCACTAAAGTTTTGATTCTGAACTGCGGCTAACATTTCAACAAAATCGATGAATGCCTCCGCAAAAATCGATTTCCATCGATTTTTCAAAAATTCTGAATAATTAGATTTTTTCAGCTCGGATCGAAATTTCGAGTTTGACTGCTGATTCCTAATCCGGCTTATTTCAGGGCAAAATTTATGGGGGGGGGGCTTCATGGGGGGGCCCCCATCGATGGGGGGGGGACATATATACTTTAAAAAAACAAAAACAAAAAAAAGAATTTTTGCGGGTTTTCCGTGTAAAATGTAAAAATCACAAAATGAATAATTTGAAGTGATTTTTAGGCTAAAATATAAAATTTCGTTAAAATCCGGCGAAGCCGGAAAAATTTTTTAAAATGTAGTAAACGTAAAACGCAATTTTTGGGGTTATGGGGGAGGTCGGAATTTATGTTGGGGACATTAGCCTCGAATGGGGGGGGAGGTCGCCGAATGAAGTGGCTCCCCCACCCAGTAAAAATAACCAGGCTTCGGAATCGAATCGAATAACCATAGGGGCGACTTTTCGCGAAAATTGGTGACAAAATGTTTTGATCGATTTTTGATCGATCGATTATACTCATCAAATGACTGATCGATCACTCGATTCGGCGGAAATCATGACCTCGATTTACCCTAGGGGCAACGTCTCAGCCAAATCGGAGATCTTTTTCGTACCATAAGGGGGGACCAAGGCGAAAAAAATCGCCCCCGGTTCATATGCCAATTTTTGGGCCAACTGAGGGGGGTAGTCGTGCTGGAAGGCGCAAAACTTAACCAGAAATTGGGCATTTTTAGGGTACGAGCCAAATTTGGACCTTCTACTCCCCCCCCCAACCCAAACAGGAAGGTACACCTATGCATAAAACCGCTATAAACCTGTATTTCTCGCGATAATAAACACGTTAAGCCCAAAATTTGGACTGTTTTGGAAAATTTTGCAAAATTTACCCTAAAAATGCCCAATTTCTGGTTAAGTTTTGCGCCTTCAGCACGACTACCCCCCCTCAGTTGGCCCCCAAAAATTGGCACTTATAAGACGGGGGGCGATTTTTTTCGCCTTGGTCCCCCCCCCCTTATGGTACGAAAAAAGATTTGTCTCCGATTTGGCTGAGACGTTGCCCCTAGGGTAAATCGAGGTCGCTGATTTCAAAAACCGAATCGAGTGATCGATCCGATCGACCGATCGATGAGTATAATCGATCGATCAAAATCGATCAAAACATTTTTTGTCACCAATTTTCGCGAAAAGTCGCCCCTATGGTTATTCGGGGTCCGATTCCGAAGCCTGGCTTATTTTTACTGGGTGGGGGGGCCGCCCCCCATTCGGCGACCTCCCCCCCCCATTCGAGGAGCCCCCCAATGAAATGCCCCAACATAAATTCCGACCTCCCCCCCCATAACCCCAAAAATTGCCAAATTTTACCGTTTTTACCCTACATTTTCAAAAATTTTTCCGGCTTCGCCGGATTTTTAACGAAATTTTCACTATTTTAGCCTAAAAATCACTTCAAATTATTCATTTTTTAGCGATTTTTACACATTTTTACACGGAAAACCCGCAAAAATTCTTTTGCTTTTTGCTTTTCTTTCCAAAGTATATATGTCCCCCCCCATCGATGGGGGCCCCCCATGAAGCCCCCCCCCATAACTTTTTGCCTAAAAATAAGCCAGGATTAGGAATCAGCAGTCGAACTCGAAATTTCGATCCGAGCTGAAAAAATCTAATTATTGTCAAATTTTTGAAAAATCGATGGAAATCGATTTTTGCGGGCGACCTATCGATTTTTATGAAATGTTGACCGCAGATTCAGAATCAGCACCCCCGAATTACCCCGACTTTTGGCGAAAATTGGTGACAAAAAGTTTTTTGATCGATCGATCGATCGGATCGATCTCTCGATTCGGTTTATATACATAGATAGATAGATCGGTTTATTAGCACAGCACAATATAGTAAACAATCATTGTATCTGGTTAATAGGCATTATTCCAAAGGATAGTGAGTAATATATATATGAAATTTATTTAGAATTTCGAGTAGTAGTTCAGAGGGATTGTTTGTCCAATTTTCTCCAAAATTTTTGATGGCAATATCTGTTCTTGCCAGCCATTGCAAGCAATCTAAGACAGAGAAAAACAAACAAAGAAAAGAAGAAGGAAAGAAAATATATACGACGTAAAAGAAGAGATGTAACTCAAACTGTTTAGGGTTGTGCTTGTGCTTGTGCAGGACGGTGAACCTTCTAGAAGGCATTGAAACACCGCCCTTCAGGTTAACTTCTTCATTGCTTTATTGGGTCATTAAAGGTAATTTGAAATTTGAATTTTGAAATTTGATTCGATTTTTGAAATCAGCGACCTCAATTTACCCTAGGGACAACGTCTCAGCCAAATCCCAAATCGGAGACAAAAATTTTTTCGAACCATAAGGGGGGGACCAAGCATAGGTGTGGCTGGCGAAAAAAGTGGGGGAGGGGGTTCGAAAAAAGTAGGGAGGGGGGGGGTTTGGCGGAAAAAGGGGGAGAGGGGTCGCCAAAAGTCAATTTGGGGGGAGGGGTAAGAAAAATTTTAGAGGGGGGGGTCGGCGAAAAATCGGTTTTTCGTCCAAAAACTGAAAAATTTCCTCAATTTTCAGCTATTTTTAGCGATTTTTAGAGTAATTAACCAAATTTTAGAAATTTTTGGCTTATTTTTATCAATTTTTCGAACAATTTCGAATTTTCAGCTAAAAATTTTCAAAAATTTAGGTAGGGGTTTGAAAATTTTTAGGGGGGGTCGGCCGACGGCCGATTTGGGGGGAGGGGTAGCAAAAATTTTTTAGGGGGGTTGGCGACCCGTCCATTTGAGGGGAGGGGTCCCCCCACCCCCCCCCCCCCCCCTAACACACCTATGGGACCAAGGCGAAAAAATAGCCCCACCCCACCTAAAGAAGTGCCAAAAATTTTGAGGGGGGGCTTGGAAAAATGTCTGAGGGGGTCACCCACCCGACAAACCCCCCCCCCCCTAAAAAGTTTTCTATTAAAATGCCAAAAATCGCATTTTCAGTCGTTTCTAATGCCAATAAACATTCAACTATGAAGTAATTTTGACATTAGACATTGTTTTTAAACTCGAAACCAAGTGCCAACATGTTTCCAAGTCCGAAATAAGGTCAATAATAAGTAAGAAAGTCCACAATATATACAGTTTAAAACGTGCATTTCTCGTAATAATTACCACTTTAAGCCAAAAATTTGGATATTTTTGAAAAATCTTGCAAACATTACCCTAAAAATATCCAATTTTTAGCCGTTTTTTCGGCAACCTTTTTAGCTCGGTGCAGTTAGCACCCACCCCTCTGCACAGTCTTATTTTTGGTGTACAGTTTGCGCTCGCACAGTGTTATTTCATGATAGTGCTAGGCTCTAAACCGTCTCTATTGTTCTCTACAGTCCTGTGAAGTTTCGGACCGAGCGATTATACACGACGATAAAAAGGGCCTAAGGCTGGCTCTATTGGCACTGTCTAGCACTCTCCGAGCACTATAAGTACGCCAAAAATTAGACTTGGCACCATAAGGTTTAACTTGGTGGGTGCAGTAGGTGGGTGCTAACTGCACCTAGGTACCTTTTGTGGTCTTTAAGTTGTAAAGGACCGGTGTATGGGGTTCTTCCCCATCTCCTCCTGACCCATGATGTTCAGCTGTTTTCAGCGATTTTAGTGCACTCAGCCAAGTTTTAGAAATTTTCGTTAATTTTTTGTACTTTAAAAATTTTCCAATTTTTGGCTAAACATTTTCAAAAATTTAGATAAATGATTTGAAAATGTTTAGGCAGGGAGATCGCAAGGGATGGCAGTAGGCATAAGTGTATTACAGGTAGTGTTGTTCACCGGCCGGCAAACCCACCCATTTTTCCTGGGCCGGCCAGCCCAGTTCGCGACGCCGGCTGTCCAAAATACAAGCAAAAATATAAGACTTTTGACAGTTTTCAATGCAGATTGCAGCAAGTAAGGCGATAAGCCACAGAAACTCTCACCGGCCGGCCGGTCTGGACAGGGCCAGTGCACAACACTAATTATAGGGATGTGCGTTGGGGGAGACCGACTCCCCGATATTTTGGCAGGCCATCTTTTCGGACCCCTATGACCCCAAACCTCCCCAAAAACGCTTTTATTTTTATGTAAAAAAATCGGATTTGCAACCATTTCCAAATGACAAAACTGGAGAAAAAAGGAAAACATTACACATCTTACTGAAAATGCTGTATTCATAACTAAAAATCTAAAAATCAAAAATATTTCAATATTATTGGTACTTTATTCGAAAAAATTGGGAAATTTTTGCAAAAGATATCGAATTTTTAGACAAAATTTTTAAAATTTAGAGGGTGAGTTGTGGAAAAATTGGAAGACTGGTCCATTTAGGATGGGAGGCTCAACTATGGCACGGGGGCCCTCCCTTTAGGTACATTTTGTGGGCCCCCTTCCTACGTCCAATGTCAGCCAATATTGCATTATCTGTCTTAGTACAGTAGGAGATTCAGTACAATATATGTACTAGTATAGTATGTGATCCCACACGGTACTAGTACATGCGGAATCAGCTTTACACTGTGCAGAGTGTAGGCAGAAAGGTTGTATTAAATAGTAAAGTTACGTACGTAGGTGGATATAGGTGATCATAGGAACGCAGGCAGATTAGCTAGGTACGTACGGTTCCGGTAATACGGCGATTCGGGGTTCCAAGCTCCGGGAGAAGAACGCGACGGACACACAAAAAGGACTGATTTAGGAAAATGACCCAGAAATTAGTGCTCGGATCGGTTCCACTGAAACCGATAGAGCCGGAACCGGAACCGGAAGAATTTTTGGAACCGGACCGGTTCCAGCGTAATTTGTCTCAGATATTTGATAATGTTTTCAGTTTTCAAATAATGTTTTCAAAAATTAAGTTTTCAACCAGCAAATTTTGAAAATTTCGCTAGCTTTGCAATGTGGTTTTCTAGAAGTCTACCGAAAACAATTATACGGTATTATTCTCCAACAATAAGTAAGTGTTTAACTTTTTCTTGTATGTTGGCAAGATACCCACGACTTTGGAGCTGATGATTGCTTGAAGTCAACAATTTTGAAGCGAGTTGAGAAGCTATCTTTATATCAAGATATAGCCTAGGATTTTCGTTTTCTAATGGATACCTGGAAACTAACTTTGGTTTTCTAGAATTTTCACTGAACATTAGAATGAGTGTACATTTTTCTGATTCCGGAAGAAATTTTTGAGAGATACCAGTTACGCCATTCGACCTCTACCAACAGCTGTAACCCCTTTTCAGTTATCCTATAATCGCTCATCGCTCTGAAAAAATTTTAAAAACTTACAGGTTTATAACGCCAAAATACGTATCTAACTGTATAAAAAGCATAGAAAGATGTTTAATCGCAAAAATCTAGATTTTTTTCTCTCAGTAGACAGTCGAGTCACAAAATCACTTATTTTGACTGAAATGAGGGCACCAAAAGGAAAACTGACATTTTTTCACCACTGTACTATTTCTAACGGTTAAGTTAGTGTAAGCCAGAAAGGTTGCCATTTTTGAAGAAATCAATTTAGAAAAAAGAAACCAGAATTCAGACTCACCACTTTAAAATTTCTTTTGGTGCAATTTATATTTATGATTTTGTGTTATGCATTTACTTAGCAAATGTAGATTATAAAATCTTTTGAATGAATTCAAGCTAAATTATACAATCTAATCTTATGTCTCGATAGAAGAGATAATCTGAAGATACACTTGTTCATATCAAGAAACATTATGGTCAATTTTAGATTGAATTTGCCACTTAGCTTGTCGTTAGAGAAAGTATATAAAGCTTTGCGAAAAACTAGGCATACGAACAAGACAAATTTCTAGTCAATGCGTTCGCAGAATAGTGTTTTATTCAATGCCGCAGCCAGTCAACCGCCCGCAGCCAACTGAAGGGTCTCACTCTCGACTCGATGTATTTGTAGCTTATTTTTTAATTTGAATCACAGCCGAAATTTTTTACAGTTTCTACACTCTTAAAGCTTACAGCTACAGTATATGTACCGCCAATCGTAAATAATAGGATTTTAGGATAATAATAGGATTTTAGGATAATAATAGGATTATGTATATCTTGCTAAATCTGCAGCTACTTCAATGCAAAAAGAAATATGAACAGTTTCTGAAACAGCAAGATAGATGATTGCGAACAATTAACGAAATCCTTGATCAATTGTCAAAGAAAAATAATAAATGAGGACCAGCCTAGCTTTAGTGGCGGTGAGATGTTGTGCATGTCCTAAATCCGATGCTTTCAGACTTTTGAATAATCTGTGTGTCATTATACATAGGATATGAGTTTAGGATTGAAAGAACCGTTGACCCATCAAAAATAGTTGGAACTAATTTTTAAAATATACCCCCTTCTTAACAATTGATTTTTAATGCTTTCATTTTTTCTCATTATCCCCACATACAAGTGCATATGCCTTAGCACGTATACCACAAAAAGCCTTGATAGGAACACCCTTAATAGGTAAAAGGTAAAGGTGACCCCTGGAGAATATCTCCGTCCCTGCTTCAGGGACAAGGGGTGCCGGTGCTCATCCCCGGATACATAGCCGTAGAGCCAGGAGTGTCACCTCAAATGATGACTACATCCGTGGAAGGGGGGGGCCGGCCCTTCAAGGCTTTAAGCCCTACACGGACTCCTGTTACCTTCCCACAATAGTGGTACCCATTTACCGACCAATTAAGGATGGATAGCTGGGTTGGCTAGAGCTCACGGCGAACCGATATGTGCTTAGTCCCTTGCTCAAGGGGATTTGTGAAAGCTTTGTGGCAGCGGGGATTCGAACTTCGGACTATCGGATCCGAAGTCGAACGCCTTAACCACTCGGCCGGCACGGCACACTTAATCTCATCCTTCAACTCATCCAACACTTTTTTGTTTTTTGTTGAGTATAAACGGTGATACTCAGGGTATTCACTAGTATCAAATGGATCAATATCATGTAATATATCGTCATACACATTTTCAGTAACAATGTAACTGCATAAACTATCAGTATCTGTAAATAACAAATTTCATTATCTTCCTACTTAGGCATTATATATGTAGTTATAATGAAAGTCATGCATTAAATATTTCGATAGCTCCAGCACAGTAAATCCTACCTATATTGGCTACAACGCTCTACGCTTCATAGACAATGCTACCAAATCATCAGAGAATATAGCTGAACGGTTATAACGGGGGTTAGATACAAGTTATCATGTTTTGTGGAGTTAATTACCAGTTTGATGTGCTGATCGGCTCTGACGTTTTCCATCGTTTTCCCCAAAACGGCATTTTTAAGTAGCTTGTACTGATCCTTCTCAAATTCGATCTTTGCATGCTTTCTTTTTTCCGCATTGAATAAAGCTTAAGGCTTCATCCATGGAATCTGAGTAAGTTTAAGGACTCGATGTTCTTTGGTAAATTGAAGTAACAGCGTGAGGTATTGCGAGATTGCACTTCAAATGAGCCGTACCTCGAAAACGACCACGAGATGGCAGTGATCTCTGACTCCATCTTCTTGCAGTTCTTTATTGCATATATAACCACTAGTAGCACAATTATGCTTTTGTTCTTCTGGTTGTAGGTTCATAGGCTCCACGATAGATATTCTGTTTTGATAATCTTAACATTTGTCCACAAGCTTCTTAGAACCTGCAAACAATCAATTTTTCCCTCTATATATAGTGGGAGAGTCAACTTCCACATTTTCCCATAGCAATTGCAAATGTCGACAAGTCTACAGCCACATGGTTTATGCAGCTGGTACGGTGCTGTGAATGACGTGCTGGTAGTAGGGTGACAGCTGTCAACTTTCTCCAGTATGCACTCAAAGTCAGCATACATTATATACGAGGATCACTGCATTTTATGAATGTTTCTGAAATGCAGCACATATCTTCAGGCATCACAACAGCTGTTGGATCATTCTTCTCACATTTTTGTATATGCTTCTTCTGTTTTTCTTCAGCATAGCAAGGTATGAGACACCGAGGACAAAAATACAGCTTGTGCTCCCTTCGTCTTTCCTGAGACAGTAATCAATCCAAATTTGTAATGAAAGTAGTTAAATTTGGAGGCGATTTTGCTCAAATTGGTTGAGAGCCTTTTTCCTAGATCTTAACTCCCACTACACAGGTTGACGCGCAGGATACTAGATCACTGCTTAGATTCAGATCTGACCACAGTCAGGTGTACTCAGTGGGCAAATCCGAATGGCCAACCTAAGGTTGGGGTCAACTGGGTGAGTTCGTTTCAATGAAGGAGAAAAAAGAAACGATTCTCTAACACGAATCGCAGAGGCGACTCTCTTGCACGAGTCTGGAGAGGTAGGCAGATCCTCTAGCACGGATCCGGTTTGGGGTCGTGTTACACACTTAGTGCTGGGGAAATCCGAAACACAATAGCTTTCCTGTAAAATGTACTATTTATTCTCAGAAATTATATACAACAAGCGTAAATGGATAAAGATACTACAGAAGGAAGCAGGCACAAGTAGACGTACAGATATTGCAAAGTTTAAGGATTCAATTGCAAAACTGCATTGTAGGAATAATCAGAATATAATACAGTGACTACATGAAAATGAGTTATGATAAGACAGAATTATTACTCAGCTGTTACTATATATATATATATATATATATATATATATATATATATATATATATATATATATATATATATTGCTGTTATTGCCAGAAGTATTATTTTATCTGCTCAGGTTCCTCTTATAAGTAATGATAAGTAGAGTGATTGCGTGTCTGATAGACTTATACGTTAAATAGTTCGAGAGGACGGCTTCACTGATGACTATGCTCAGACTCTGAATTATTCCATTATAAACAAAACTGAACGAGTCATGTTACCACCATGCTAATAATTGGACAAATTATAATGCTACAGGGATTCGAGTTTTCGGATACATTGTGCAGTCTCCAAGTAACGACTCACACGCAACCTTTCCTATCTTTATAAGAGAGTTCCGTCCCTGAAAGGAAGATGACAGTTACGGGCTGAGAGAGTGTCGGCTCAATACAAAATGTAACTGGGGAAGAGTGTTCCGGACCTTAGGTATATAATTGGTTAATATTTTAAAGCAGAATACAGGCAGGTACAAGACAAGTAAAGTTTATAATTTTCTCAAAAGAATCTTCGCTTTTCGAACAGGATACAGAGTTGACAATCAGATGCTGCATTTAGTAGAGAAAGAGGATTCGTTTTCTTTGAAAGTTTTAAACCCTTATTTTGAATATCAGGTGCTGTCCCGAACCAGTTCGCTGTTAAGCTCCACGCTATTGACTACCAAACCAGTACCTACTGGATATCAGATCTGAGCACAAGACTGAATGGCAGGCCTTCTCACAAGACAAATGATCTGGATCAACTGGATCCCAAATCGACTGAACTGACACAACTGATACGACAGAGCAAGGCCTCCAAAGGACTGTAATCACCAGCTTCACCGATCGGACAGGATTCGCAGATAGATATGATGCAGATGCTCTCCAAGTCGTGGGACTGGACAGGAACCTGAATCAAATGGGTTAAAACCCATTAGATACAGAAACATTGGGGAGTCAAACCCCGGCAGCTATTATTCGAACTTAGTGGCTCTTTGGATTGTGGTAAACTTTGTTTATTTGAGAATTGCACGTTTTTTGGGTAATCTTTGAGATGAACACAAACTTGCGCAGTCAGTGCTTGTTTAGTAAACACGAGAATATAATTGAGCTAGTCAAACTTGCTAAACCAAGTTGTGCTGAACAATGCGGTAAAACATAATAAAAGTTTAGATTTGCTGACTATAATACGATATCACATGAAACGGGACACTATGTCCTGACTTCATACTAGACCCGGACACTATTTCCTAGGTTAATATTAGACCCGGACACAATTTCCTAACTTGATGCTAGACCCGGACACTATTTCCTAGGTTAATATTAGACCAGGACACAATTTCCTAACTTGATACTA
The DNA here is from genome assembly GCA_030248195.1 of Trissonchulus latispiculum. Lineage (NCBI taxonomy): Eukaryota > Metazoa > Nematoda > Enoplea > Enoplida > Ironidae > Trissonchulus > Trissonchulus latispiculum. Next base: position 2,731 of record JASAND010010607.1, on the reverse strand, counting down.
GACCCGGACACTATTTCCTAGGGTTAATATTAGACCCGGACACAATGTCCTAACTTAATATTAGACCCGGACACTATTTTCTAACTTGATATTAGACCCGGACACTATTTCCTAGATTAATATTAGACCCGGACACAATTTCCTAAACTTGAGCCTGGGTGTGTGATGCGTTCAGCGTAGTGTTATGTGCGTAGTGTGCGTTGCGAGGTTGAATTGCTGGTGATTGCAACCTAAAGAATGAGTTAAGGCCTAGGAATTCAGAACTTTGGTGTAAACTTGAAATTTTGTGTTAAAGTTTGAATAGAATAGAGCCACAAAGTTTGAATAATAATTGCCAAGCAATTATTATAGAAGATTACAAAGAACAAGTGGTATATTAAAGGAAGGCCGGTAACTTCCGTTTAGAAGCCTAGAAATTAAAGAATCTAATCACAAAATAAAGACAAAACCAATCAATTATTAAGTACTAGACAGCTTTAAGTTTTAGCCTATGCTTTAATCCGGCATTAATTGATGACAAAGAGTACAATTTTACGACAGTTGGAGTTTTAGGCCACGGACTTAAAATTATGGCCGACGACGCTAGTCGCCGGCTGTGGGGAGAATTGGGGGCCATTTTGAACTTTATACGTCCCATGGGCCGGGAAAAGCCCGAAACCTGGAGGGGATGGCAAAGGGTCCTCCCCTCAGGAAAAGTTTAACCCAATTTTAGTTGAGCAACGAAAAAGGTCTTTTGAACGAAAAGTAGGATAGACTTTTTGAGCAGAAACTGGAGATTTAGATTTTAGAATTTAGTGAGGTTTGCACTTTTGAAAAATGGCTGGAAATGAACAATAATAGACAAGACGACAACATTACAGAAACCTCGCCTATTTTAGCCCGGCGGAAGGGCGGAATAGATATAAAAGTATAGGAGTCGGGGTACGCTCGGTAGGAAGGCGATCTCCGCTTCTTGAGGGAAGGGAAAAGGGCGTGCGATCCCTTTCCTACCAAGTTCCCTGTAAATTGAGAAATAGCGCAGAAATTTGGAAAAATCATAGTATTAATTGGTCTGGCCGCCCTCAGGCATAATGGCCTTAGACCTAAACCTCCCAAGTCCTCTTGTGGGTAAAAATAGAAAGTCTTTTAACCTAGCGGAGTGGGAAAGAGAAAAGAGATGCTAATGTCTCCCACCTCCAAGTAATGGTGCAGAAACACATCTCTTTTCTCCCCCAGACGGGAAGGGAGAAAAATGAAAGTTGCGACCGTACTGGCCGACTTCTCAAAGAGGACTGACTGAAATTTTAGTTTGCAAGCTTAGACCCCCCAGGAAGGCGGGATTTCGGCCTTCTTGCAAACTACTGGGAGAAAATTAGCAATCACCGAATGTGATTGGCTAGTTAATTGCAATCACCAACGTTAATTGGACTACCGTCTCGTGGCTTACGGTAGTCCACGTGAATTTATTATGGGGTCGCTAACGGACTGATAAGCCTCCCGGGGATGGGGAGCTTATCTTCCCCCGTGCAGACAAAAAGACCCAAGTCAGCAAATTTAGTTGACCGCTGGCTTGGGAAAAATAAACAAATTGGACAAACACTGGAGAGCTTCAAGGCTCTCCAGATAAGGAAATTTAAGGGGTATAAAATAACCATTTTAAGAAAAAAGTTAAAAGATGAAAGAATACGCAAGACAGAGGGTTTTGGGGAAAAGTACTTTATTCTATTATGTAATTTGTATGCGTAATTGACTAGTTGTTTCAGAGCAAAGAAACTTGCTTAATTGCTGTTTGCGTAATATGTAATAAATGGTTTTTCTTGTTTTAAAATAAAGAAAAACTTAAACCATCTAACTTTGTAATTGCTTGTCTTTTAGGTTGAATACTCGCGTGATTATGTAATGTTTGCGTAACTGTTTATTGTAGCTGTATACTTCGTAGAAAGATTATTTAATAGTTATCTATAAACTGAGCACTAATGATCTTAAAACCAAGCACCTTATGTAATTTAGAATACCGGTTACGTGTGGTTAATTGGGGTGTGGGCCGCGCGAGTGAGCGGCCAAATGTTGGAACCTGAGGGAACCTGAGCGTCAATGACAATACACATAAAATAATATTTCTGGCGTTTGAATAAAGCAGACTCAATCACGTCTAGGCAATTCTAAATTATCTCTTCAAATTTAATTCCATTACAAATTCTTGATACAGCAATAATGTTGTTTTCTTGCTTTTTCTTACAATAGCAAGTCCAAGTGTTGAGATCCTTTGTTTTTTGAAACATAAATTGCAGTAACATTTTACTACTACTCACTCTGTAAATATTAATGTTGATTTTATTCAGCTTTTCAAACTTTGGAGAATCCTTGATGGCAATATGAAATATAATGTCAGTAAAATCTGCGTCATCAGTAAATACAAAATATTTGCTACATCTTATTAGCAGGGTGCAATCATGAGAGAACTAACCATTCATGCAATGACTGTCTTCATTTTGTATATTGACAGCAGCGTTTTTAGTATCAATATTTTAACGAGTCGGTATGTAGGCAGATCCATGAAGAGGACGATATCTGGTACAATGGATATCTAAATGAATTATTTCCTTGATTGCCTAACCAGAACGCTTCTTCAGGAAGTTCTTTATTAGAAGCAGGATTTCAGTTAAGCATTCTCTGATTTCCATAGCGGCATCGTTTCCGGGAAGGATTACCCTATTATTACAGCTGTAGTAACCCTCGATTGTCTCTTCTG
>JASAND010010606.1:7500-52076 GCA_030248195.1 Trissonchulus latispiculum | reverse complement strand
ACGTCTATGTAGCTTATCCCAGCGCACCACCCGCCTACATGCATCAGCCTCAAGCCTTGGGAGGATATGCGGCCCAGCCAATTCCACAGGCCCAAACGGCTCCTCAGCAGATTTTCAACCACACTCCCGGAATTCCCCTATCCAGTGGCTTACACTCAAGGGACGATCGCATGTCACGGAAGCACATCAAGCAGGTCACCAGGCTGTGCAGATGCCTGCTCAGAATGCTTCAGCCTGGCCCTAGCAGCTGTGGTCATGGTTACTCTCCAGTAAGGGAAGGCCTGGTCCCTATCTTAACACATTTACTGTAGACCCATTGTCATTAGCTAGCAAACGCAGACTTCATGTAGTTTGTAAACCATTGTAACCATTGTGAATATGTAAAAACTGTCATTGGCTAGCAAATGCAGACTTCATGTAGTTTTGTTTAGTATTCAGTAGTTAACCCAAAATTAGTTAGTTCCTTGTTCGCTTAAAATGCTTCTTTGTTCGCAGACATATGTTTTTAAAAATATACTGTGACAAGTATTTCATTATTATTCTTATATTCATATGTTTGGTTTGTTGCTTACGTACGCAGACTCCGACTTGCAGCGCTTTTTGTATAAGCAGACTATGTCAAAGTGGCGTTTCTCAGATTCAATCGAACAGGGACGTTCGAAAATTTTCATCCCAGGGTGTAACCTTTAAGTTTCAATATTTATCTTTGATACATTTAATTCTCTCTAACTTATCTATCTAAAAAACGTTTATGCTGAAACTTATCTTAAGCAAACGGACTTTACCTTCTCAAACCTTTTCAAATTCCTTAGTCAAAACAATCTAAACTTAGAAACCCTTTTGATGATTCCCGCTTTTAGCAGTATAAAAGGCAAACTCTTTTTCAGCTCGGCGGAGAAGCGTTGCCACAGAAAGTGTTGACTACTGGTTTCTGTCCCTCACCGTATGCCCTACTGTTGCGCTGAGCAGACTTTCACAATAAAGCGCAGCAGTTAGGCTTGCCAGGCCCCACCAAGAAACGTCACAATTGCTCCTGCTTGTACGGGAACGTTTATGGTTGTAGATTTCATGTGTAAGTAGCTACCCTGTAAATCCTGATTGCCACGAGAAACTGTGATTCTAAACTCTTAGCTAGTTCGAACAGCGGTCACCAATCAAAAGGAATCCTAACGACTCCGAAAGATAAGGGAAATGCAGGGAACAAAAGACGGCGATAGGGAACACGAAACGGCGTCGCGTTCGTTGAATTTCTGCTTACCCTCCATAAATTACAGCACTATGCTAACTGACATGTTAACCGCAACCCCGAAGCTAAAACCAGGTGGTGGCATTCCGAACAGGTAATAGTTGAACATCGCAGCATTATCTCGGATATTTGTTTGTAACCATTTTCACAAGTTTTCAACGAAACCAACGTATTTAGACGATTTCAAGAAAAAAATATCGATTTTCAGTGAAATCCTGCAAATTTTCGGCAATCAGAACCTCGGAACTTATTTTTTCTGCAATTCTCTTACTCCCTTGTAACCGAATTTCTGGAGAGCTTCCTAGCTTGCATTCATCGTGGTCTTTTCGCCGGAACGTGGCAATTTCCCCTTCCCCTCCTTGTCTACTCTCGGATCAGTCCCCAGTAATGCCTAACATAAAACCAGTTATTCTCAGCACTACGCACTCCAGTCTTACAAAAGGACACTATCAATTAGCCAAGTGTGTTGGAGGCAAGCCCCGTAGACATGATCATGTGCAAAGTTATTTCCACCACGAATACAAAAACCAATTTTTAGGCAGCGCTGCAGTTTGAAAGTCTACAACGCCTAGATGTGCGTCACCTGTGAGAGGAAGACCTAATTATTTATTTTGGTGTGCCTGGAACAAGAGTACATAATGATAAGAGTATGTGATACTAAGCCTAGGCTCCTGTTATCAGAAGCAAAACTATGTTCTGTGGTTCAAGCACCAACATATGACCCTGCTTTCAAATTCGCCTGAATTATTATACGTGACCAAGACTTTGAATGGCCCCACCCAGCTGGTAATGTAAACAATATGTACTGCACGATACAAAAGCTCACGCATTTTATTGTAGTCATAACCGAAGCAACTAATAAGGACCGACTTTTCTTGTGACATGCTGGTTGGTTTTGCTACTTGTGTCAAGATGATTCTGATGAATTCTACAAAAACTATCACAGACTACATAAGTCATCAAAGCACACTGAACCTCTGTACAAAACATCAGGCAATGAGACAAAAGCAAGCTTAAGATTTACATGGTGCAATACATTTAAGTAAAATATAAACTTTAAAAAATATTATGAAAGCCATGGGCAAGTTTTCAGAAACAATATCATACAAAGTCCGAAACTGCAAATGTTCCTGCAACAGTATGAAGTAATGGTCTCAATTTGTCAACAAAAAGGTATCGAAACAATATCGAAAATTGAAAAAGATAAAACAACGAGATTTTATATCACTCATCCAATTTACGGTCCACCACATGGATTGTGATATCATATTTTAACCAGTTTTGGCAAGCCAATCTCAAACTTCCTTTTATGCTGGGCAAACAGAATTATCATGTCGTTAATAGGATTCGTATTTTTGCGCTGACGCAATAAAGTAGCTCATTTTTTAAAAACTTATAAATAATGTAATAACAGCTGAGTACTAGGATCCGCCAACGAGTTTTATAAGGACGGTTTTTTACTTGTCAAATAGACAGTTGCAGATTTTGCTGAATTGTTTGCCATGTATTTTACGTTCTAGTTCTCATCTTCGGGGGTAAGCTTATATATTTGTTTTGCATCGTTCTTAAAATGTTCCCTAAGGCTTCTCAGAAGCCATGGTAGATTATTAACGACGTTGTGGTTCCGTGATGACAGTTATAGCGGAGCTATAGGAATTGAGTCAAATTACATTCAATATATGTAGCGGTAGAAGAGTAATATTTTACAATGTCACACAACGCAAACACACACACACACAAAAAAAAAAAAAACACACACACACACACACACACACACACACACACACACACACACACACACACACACACACACACACACACACACACACACACACACACACACACACACACACACACACACACACAGACACACACACACACACACACACACACACACACACACACACACACACACACACACACACACACACACACACACACACACACACACACACACACACACACACACACACACACACACACACACACACACACACACACACACACACACACACACACACACACACACACACACACACACACACACACACACACACACACACACACACACACCCAAACACACACACACACACACACACACACACACACACACACACACACACACACACACACACACACACACACACACACATACACATTGAGCAAGCAATAACTGTAGAAAGAAATTGTAGTAAGCTGGTGAGTATCTAGAGGGGGAAATTTACTAACCCTAACCACCTTAAAGAAAGAAAAGATCCACTTAGTCGAAAATGGTTTCTACAAACAATTACAAGTTTTTAAGTAAATCTAAGCGATTTCTTCCAAAACGTTTTTTAAATATCGTTATATATTCTCGATGTTTGCTAATTTTGAGAAACACTCCTTAAATCTTCAGAAAGTTTCCGGGGTAGTCCTCGTCGAAGTCGGAGTAGATCCCAGTGTTGGATCACGTAGCTTCTAAGGGAAGCTAATCCAATCCTATATGTAAACGTCTGTTGAAGAGCTAACTGGCTTGCTTATTTTTACTTGGGGTGGCGACAACACAATTTAAGTTTGCAGATAGGGAGCCACACTGCCACAGTATTTAACCATATTTACAAAGGTCTGTCGAAGCACAAAAATGCACAAAAAGGTTGACGCTTATAGTACGATAAGCAAAATTGGTCAAAGATTTTAAAACATCATTTAAATTAATTAGCTACTTGCATTAAACTTATAACATTGCTATGCTTCTGTCCGTGGTTCATACATTAAAAATAATGAAATAGATCTACTAACATCAAAAGCTGAAAATTAATATACGGTCTTCTATTGTACGTTAGGGTGCGCATGTCAGTGCGCAGTCCTGCGCAGATGAATTATTGCGCTGCGAGTCATCCCCGGCTGCGATTGCAGAATTGAAGCGACAATTCCAGTGCACCAAGGACTTCGATCCTTCGCCTAATTTTGATCGCGTCTACTCCTCCTGTGTTCGCCGATCCTACACATTTTCTGGTTCAGGGTATGATTATCGTAACTTTTTTTGGAGTTTTGTGCTTCTGCTATAGTATGAAATGAAATATACACTGTATAGATGGAACTAATATTATTGTGACCAACTGCTGAGCTGAAGTTATGAGGACCAGTTAATACAAAGAGGTTGATTAGATGCAACCTCTTATTATCCGAATTAATTGTCACTTGTAGCTGATATATCAATAATTATTTGGGATTGGTAATGTTTAATATGGATTTAACAAGGTCCGTATGGAATTTGCGTTGAATGTACTACTTGCTTGTGCCACCAGTTTTCAGAAATGCACGACCAGTCTTGTATGGATCTGATCAGGAATACACTGATGAATTTGGCGCCAACTGGAAACCTTTCACTCAAATTGTCGCAAACTGTGCCACCACGTAAGGAACCGTGTCAAAAATAGATGGTAAAACTTTCGTATATGCGATAGACTTATACGATTGAAAACCGTATAAACCTCTGAGATAAAACGTATTTTTCCTGCGCTAAGAACGTATAAATGTCGTATGCATAATTTTACACTTTTTATTGCTTGCAGTTAAGTGACTGAAAAGAATTTGTTGGAAAGCAAACTTTTTGCTCAGCTGCAGCTGGTAGCAGCACTCTATTCGTAGACGTTGTATAGTGTAGCAGTTTTTTAAGCAGACGTTTTTGTAGCAAAACCAAAACACTAATAGTTTATCAGATGCTGATCCAATGTTTTGTTTGTATGAGAAAGACAGTCTACATTATAAAAAATCGTATTAATATCGCATAACTTTTCAAACAAATCGTATAAATGCAGTGCAAATTTTGTATATACGATTAGGCAGAAATCGCATAAAATATTTCGTATAATACGAAATTATTTAGACACGGTTCCTAAGCTAAGCCACCCAAGCCAGTTTAAATGAGTTCAAACAATTCAATAACCTAAACACAAACATAAACAGGCCAAATGGACTAGTGCAGATAATGAGGACTACTAAGACAACCATATAGTAAACGTTTAACTGTGTGTGTTTCATGATTTCGACCAGATTTGCTTTACAGGCTCAGGTACCACTGTTCTAATGGAAGTTTCACTTCACCATGTACTTTTCTTCTATGCCAGTTCAATCGTTTTTGCTGTTTTTAATTTATCATACCACCTATGTGAGCCAATCAAACCCATTGTCCGCCCCGGTCTTGCTTTTGTTACAAACTAGTAACACAAATTGACTTTTCAGATGCTTTGACGAAGAAGCCTATGCCGGTATTGAAGGCTGTGTGGAAGAGGCGTATCGCGCAGCACCAACCGAAGGAAATTGTTGGGATTGATGTGAAATGAAAATATGACGTTAGCTTGCGAAAATAAATGAAACCTATGTACTAAAATTCGTGTGAAGAATCTGGGAATAGCGGGCACGTGGCATTAGCCATCTTTATGATTTAATTGCGTTATTCTTATCCTTAAGGGATCCGTTCCTGCCAGAAAGAGTTTTACTTTCATTTTCTGGTTGTAAATCTCGGAGCACACTTCAAACACTGTCATAATTGGTAAGGATTCTTTGCTTTCCACAAATTTCATATATAACCCACGCCGTGCACAAATAGCAAAAAGCATGAGTCCATCTTTGTTTACATAAGCTCATACAGTTGAATCTATAGAGACACGAAATGCGGAAGTCTGTCGTGCTATTGGCATAGGATGTTCCGAGTGTTTGGACTCTCTCCAGTATTTCAGGGTCACATTTCGCCAGAATGTATTTAGGCTAATTCTATATCGTCGACTTTGTTCCACACTATCCATAACCGTTTCACCCGATGTTTCGGGCAAAAAGAAGCAGCCAAAACCGGCCAAAATCCCCAGGATCCCAAAGACCATCATTGGCAGCATTCTTTGGAGTCCTGCCAAATAGACAATAAAGGGCGTGGGGATGTTTAGCAGTGAAGCTGCCGTTGAGGTTAGACCAACACCCGAAGCTCGAACGACCGTCGGGAAGACCAGACCCGATACCAGGTAGACCAAGTCAAAGGCTGCTGCAGCAGAGATCTTGGAGATCACGCTCAACGCGATGATCAGCCAAACCATGTGCGAAGGTAGGGCAGCTGCAATGGCGCTGGTGAGGCCGGCCAGCGAAAGGCAGATCGCCATTGGAGCAATCCGGCCCACGTGACTCGTGAATGCAACGAATAGGGTGGCCGGGATCTCGGCTAGGGCCGTTAGGGCAAAAACTAGGTACTGGTTGCCGCCCAGATTTTCGATATTCAACGTCAGGCCGTAGTAGATTATCAGGTTGGTGCCCCAGATTAGGGTCATAAGGATGGCTTTGGATGCAAGGTTGCCATTGGTGACAATCGTCCAGATACCGTTGGCATGACTGGTGATGGAAGCAACGGAGTTGAGTCGTTTAGGCACTGCGCGCTGAAATACAAGGAACTACTGAGTTGCCCGTTTAGGCTATTCTTTAAAAATGAGCCGAAAATTCAGCATAAACACAATAACATATTTGAAACGACTAGCTTGCTTGCATAAAATTCAGGTCAGATAGGCCGCCCAGAAGCAAAATTCAAGGTGTATATGAATCATTGTCCTGTGAATCGATTACATGTACTAAATTTCTCAGAGAAGGAAAAATCGAATTTATGCTGGAAAAGATTTGTCATTTGTGTATTTAGTAAAGTATAACATTGACACACACAAAGACAATAGATTGCTTGAAATCCTTTTCAAACCTTTTTATTCCTGCTGGAGCAGGAATGTATAAAAAGGAAATTCATATGTTTAGTGCATGGTGAGTCATTTCTCCATTCAGAAGCCCTATCTTCAACATAGGGCTAGCTTAGGTCAGATTTTTTGCATTCGGATTATGCAAATTAGGTTTTGGAGCCTATTTAAGCGGCAGAACTGAGAGCCTTCGCGCAGTCTTCGGCTGTCAGCAATCTAAACGATTGCAAATTTTTGAGCACTAGTGTAGCTTGGGAGCTACACATGGTGCATTAGGCAATGAATTAAGGTACTAGCTTGCGCTGGACATCACAAGTTCAGGCCAATCATGGCATGGCAAGCATAGGCCTGCACTCCCTGATGACCATAGACTTCATTGAGAATTGGGGAAAAATTAAGCAGCGGAATGAAAGTAATTGAAATCTTGTGCAGAAAAATTGTTTTCTTTTTATTGGAAGAACGAATGTAAGTTTGTCAGCTGTACTGTTGAACCTAAAGATATTAACTGATTGTATTGTGCTTTGCTGAGGAAAGTCTGGTATGATAAGACAGCAAAACATTTAGTGAGATATTTCAAAAGATAACAGTATTTCGATACTAAAAGAATTAAGCTGAGATTAGTTAAGTCAAGTGGAATTGTAAACCGAACCTGCAGCTTCTAACGCTTTAAAGAGCCTTCGACAAACGCAATTTTGCAATTGAATAAAAACAGGTCTACAAAGGAATACTGCCCCTTTTGGGGCCTACTTGTTATTTTTCACTAAGCTAGAACCTTGAGTCTCTAACACAATTTTTAAGCCGTTCCAACCTGTTTTTTCATGATAATATCTTCCACTGTCTTATCATTATAGTCAACCCCTTTCAGTTGTAGGATTTTCTGAATCACGACCTTAGCCTTATCAAATCTATTCGTCGCCAGAAGCCATCGCAAGGACTCGTGATTGAACGGCAAATATGCAAATAAGGCCACGGCAGGAAGGGTGAAAGCCAGATTCAGTTGAGTCCAGGTTTGACACAAATAGGCAACACCTAAACCGTTAGCAAAAATTTGACTAAAATAATTTTCATCTTATATCAAGTGTACCTAACCGTTTGCTTTGTAATCCGAAGACTTCATTTGTTCAAGTATTCGCTGTTTACAGACACTTCACCCCTTTTCTTCTCTTGGCCGTTATTCCGGTTAGGGTTGGCTTTTGCTCAGAATGCACACATTTGTAGGGGTACGTGAATAATGTCACGGAACCTGTAATGTTTCTACCAGGGCTGGTGGACTAAAACAACAAAGGAGATAGCCCATAGGGGAGACATCAGGTACCATTGTACCAACGAAACCATGAACTATAGAAGAGAGAAGGGAAAGGGCTGCGGCTGGGGTTCGAACCACGGCCCTTCTGACTCCGGAGTCATACATGCTAACCACTACACTACCGAACCATCAGCTGAACTTCAATATCAGGGTTATCAATCCTTCCTATGCCTGCTTCCCTTAAACCCGATGTGTTCCACGCAATCAAAGAGAAAGCCCATTAGGTTCTCAGCAATGGAGGTGCTGTGGCACTGTGTCTCAGTCACTCCGGCAGTGGTCTCACTGAAGCACAAAGTGTTCTCTTTGAGGCACAAAATTTAAGAAATAACTTAAAGTATTGCTGAGGCACAAGAGTTGTAACTAAGGCACAATTAGTATCACACAATCATTAAATAAAACTTCTGGGCTAAGGGTTCAGATGTCCATTTAATGTTTAGAGCTAAGGAAAAGGTTTTAATTTTTAAATATAAATTTTCAAAGTACTTTAATTTACAAACTTGAAATTGTATTTACAAGAAAACTAAAAACATTTGGAACATATAAACTATAGAAATTATTTCATATGTTTTTATAAAAACGCATTATTTTTATATGTAGTTTTTAAGGTTTCAGAGATTCAACGATTTTAGACGACAAAATTTGAATCTCAGAATTCTAGTAAGTGACCGTGACCATCGCTGCTAAGTTTGCAAAGAAAACGGCGACAGTTCGTTTAATATACAGCCATGCCGTTATTGGAGGGGACAAAATTTTCTTTAAATTTTCTTTCATTTTCTTTCATTTTCTCTTAAATAACTGCATGAGTAGTTGACATAAGACTTGCATGGCTGTATAAAGTCCTGACTCCTGACGCTTACCGGCTAATACGGTATAGACAAATGAATAAGCCAAGCAATAGGTAATCAGTATCAGGTTATGATGTTGAGGTCCGACCAACTCAATACCATAAATCAGCGGGATTTGAAAGAGGGGGGCTCCGGCAAAATATCTGAGAAAGATGAAAACGGCCAACAAAATCCAATTGTTGGCCAAATGAACAGCGGATCCAGCGACTACATAGGCAGCCACGGCGCTGTAGAAGACAGGAATTCGACCAAATTGGTCCTAAAATAACATTTAATGTTTTGACATCAGTCAATTCTGAACAGTCAGTCAGTACTGTTGAAACCTGAAGAAAAACTGGAGTGCTCTATGGATGCCTTTCCTATTACCTGATTTCAGTCGTTGATATAGCATTCTGTATAACTAGACAAAACATTGCATTTCAAGCCAATACTGTAGGACGGTTAGTAGTGCTGAATCTCAAACGTTACTATAAAGGATAAAACGGAACGCTTCTGGAAAAACGAACCTGTAAATGAGAGAAAACAAGAAATCCCAATATGGTGCCAACATTCCCAATTGTGAACAAAGCATTGATTATCCACTTGCTGTCGCAAACCAGGTTAAATTTTGTCACCAAAGTTTCCGTCCAATCAGATTTATCATATTCCCAGTACAGACACGGTTCAATGGTGGGACAGGCATCCAGCTTTGCCTCCGTTCTGGTAATGCTTGTCACATTAAAGTCCATCAGTTGGTCTGCAAGGATGGTTGTGTTGCTCTCATTGCGGCCATAGAGTGCCTCCGTTCTGGTAATGCATCTGTGATCGGGTGTGATCAATAGAAAAACTTGCAAGTAAGCGCACTCACACACAAGCAGAATGGCCGGCAGGCAGAAAAAGAAAAATTGGCGTTTCTGGTATGGACCAAAGCTTTCAAAAAGTGCATTGTAATCAACTGATTCCATGTGATTAAATGATCAAACCTGGAGCACATAAATTGGAAACAGTCAATCAAAATACACAAAGGAATAAAATGAAAAAATATCGAAAATGTAGGCCTCGTGTGGGGTGGGTTGTACCCGTAACATTCGTTGATACTCCAGTAGTTAAGCCACTGAATATGCTGAATTTGAATCCTAACTGTCGGTACACGATATATATTTTAATTCAATTTTTTAAAACTTGTTAATTCTAAAAATGCTGAAATCAGAAATTATGACTAGTTAAGATTAGAGAAATTTATTAACAATTATCAATAAAATTGCTAGTAAAATCTAGCATTAGCTAGATTCAGCAATCATAAGCTAGCCTTGTTTGATGGCAAATTGTTTTGTTTACAAGATTTCAAGACAGCAAATAACCCAAATGTTGCCTTATCTACTGAAAATGTAGGTGGACTTTGACATTAAACCTTTTTGACGAAATGTTTTGCTGTCATTAAAGAAAATGCGAAAACCGTTTTCGGCAGCACAATTAATTCAGATAATTTGACTAACATTGTCCGGAACATTCCAGTTTGTTTCTGATTCTGTCTTTTCAAAAAAGGGTTTTGTAAATCAACATCCCATCAGTATCTGTCTCCATCAAATTACAGCAAAAGTTTGTCGTGCAAGAACTTCATGTGTCAGAGTTTTTAACTTCCTTGTTGCAAGCCCTGATAAACAATTTTGCTGATTCAGTTTTAGGTTTCAGTTTTTTAGGTTTCAGATCCAGAGGTACATACTTTTTGCTCAGAAGTTGATTGATTGAAAATGGTTACAAATCCAAAATAAATGGTTTAAACAGGACGTAAGAAACCGAAAATCTGTAACAGTTTTTCGAAACTAAAATCAACTCCTATATAACTCGTTTAACTCTGCACAGATTTATGCATTTGGACCGGGGTTTTGTCCATATGGACTCGAGAAATCAAACCAGTACCAAAGCCACAAGCGACAGTGCCTATTTCGATAACAGTATGACAACATGGTACAGCAGAGGAATGCCGATGAAGCTTCGGTTGCTCGCAGCAGCATCATGATTAGTCGACTGAATGAGGCAATGGATCCCCTCCTGCGCCAGGGGCTATCAGGCGCAGACAAAGTTACCTGTACAATTGGAAATGGATCAGCTAAGTTACAGTACTTTACTAGAATTTAGGCTTGATTGCCGGTGACAAACAACATTTCTTTAACACCATGCACGGGTTGATCGGAGGGGAACGTTGATGTACCCTCTGCACACATCAACCACAAACACGAAAGTTGGGATCCTTAGGATCCTTAATCTAACGATAGATCTACTCAGACAGTCGTTCGTGCCGGCGCCAGCAGGAGCCGCAGATAGCAATTCAGGGGAAACCTTGAATTCCCCCCTCCGGCAATTTACCGAGCATGTGCAAGGGGCGGCCGCCTGCTTGGTGAGCGCTGCCACGGAGGCTTCATTACGATTGAAGTAATGAACGCCTCGACAGCCTTGGAGAACACCTCGGATAATTGCGACTGCAATTATTCAGTGTCAGCTCCCCGCACCCCAACAAACTTTGAAAACAAGTTGACACTACCCCTAACCGGAATACCAACTGGGGTGAGGTGGCCGAAAAAAAACTCTGCACAGATATCTGCTCCGCTGCTTAGCTGAAAGCAGGCAGCTTTTTATCATCTTATGGAGCAACTTTCAATTTGTTTCAAACCCACATCATAGTTTTTCCCTTCGGCCTCTTTCCATCGACCACCTGCAATGATCTCACCGTCTTGAATCATTTACAATTTGGCCCTCTCATTACGACCTTGGTGATCTTCAAATGATTTCAATGGAATTTGTGGTCCCAAATTACAATGATCGGCGTTGGGTTTGGCAGACAACAACCGACTTGAGAATTCATTCGACAACTAACCAAAATGAATTGCTAAGTTTACGGCTTTAAAGTGTTTATAATGTCTAGATGCTAGGAAAATTTCAATGTTCAAGAGTGCGTAAACTGCTGGTTCAGTAGACGCCTTGTATAGTTGAGGCTTATACTGCACTCATAACCAGCGTTTACTAATTTAGCAAAACTTAGCAACCGAACACTTGCTGATATAATTTCGGCAGCATGTGCAAGCTACCAGAAACGTATGCATCGAAATTACAAATCGCTTCTCCCCGTTTACTGTATGCTTGTAGGATATTTTCTCAGCTGCTCAAACCTCACACCGCATAAACAGGCCGACGACGAAACAGGAAAATTGTCCTGCGACCTGCTGAGAACGACCTGACGACTGACAAAACAACAATGGCAACTACGTGCCCTATAGAAACTATAGAAACTATACCTAAAATAAAGAAGGGAAGAGGGAGTTTCGGCTTTTTGTTCAGGCTTGAAAGTAGAGAATTGACCCAGCCTGGGGTCTGCTCCGGAGTCAGAGTTGCTACCACTACACCACCGGGCCATCAACAATCGCTTTCAATAGCGCGCACTGACATATATAATTAATTTGTTATATGAATACTTGACAGCTTCCCGGTGCTGTCAAAGAGCTACAATATATATGCAAGCCTAAACATAAGCTAAAATTCCGACTGAAATGGTATTAAAAATTAATTCAAATTCTCAAGCTATGTACAACTACACTCACTCAATCGATATACTGAAAAATATTAATTTATTTCTTATAATTTAATGTTAAACTTAAAGAACAAATCCAAAATGCAAATCTGAGCTTTTGACAGCCTTCCACCACAGTTTTTATAGTGTTTTCAATCCCAAATTACTATTTGTAATTGGATTTGTTCAGATCCTATAAAATTAAAACACCTGATTAATTTATTCAATAGTCAGTCCTGCCACCTCTTAAAGCTAAACTTAGATGACAGAAGTTTAGGTGCTACAATGCCCAAAAACAACATTTGTTGAAACTAAAAAAATCTGGAAACATTTCTGAAACAAAACATTTGCTGCCATCATAGTTACAACTGACAACAACAACAACAACAACTGGCAAGAATGTGATAAACAGCCTTGTGTTAAGACAAAAACTCAAAATTCCTTTTGCATCAAGGAGTGAGTCATCAAACAAATTGCGCTGTTTGCTCAAAAACATCGGTTTGTGCTGCCACATTCTGTGCTGCAAAACCCAATACTTCCAGCACGTAAACAGGAAAGCAAGTTATAAGTTAACACTAATTTCTATTGGAAGTAGTAAAAGCTGTAACGATCTTAATCCTAATCTAGATCTTAATCTTTATCTTATTACCTTGATATGTGTATAGCCAAATGGAGTTACACGAGTTAAGTTTTACCTAGAAAACGTTTCATGAAGGAGTTGTAGAGGCCATACATTTTGTGTGTTAATCTTGACCTTGAGCCTTGACGAACGATTTCATAAATTAATAACAGACGATTCGTTAGTTAATTAGCAGCTGATCTTTATTCCTAATTAGAACAATTTTAGTTCTGAGTTAATTTTGTGAGCTGGTGCTGCAAATAGCCTGAAAAACCTTTACAACAGAAGTTGCAATAGTTAAGATATTCGACTGCCACCGCAATAATCCGGGTACGAACAGCAGTTGGATACGATTTTTTAAATTTTATGAAGAAGATAAGCCATACAGACTATAAATACCACTTTGGTTTTGGTATTGGTATAGATGTCATAAAGAGCCTTCGGATCTTTAGTTGAGCTATGTCTAGAACGTGGACTGTGACGACGATACAAAATCTTAGAGCAACCAAAACTAAGGGCTTTTTGAAAGAAATGGAGTCTATTTTTTCTGCGTGACCCAAAATTAGAAGACCTACATTCAGGAGAATCTGTCTCAAATTAATCTTTTACTTGAGAAGAAAATTCGGACTAAGTAGATCACCGGAAAGCTTTTGTTTGTGATATTTCAAGTCAATCGCTCAACAGCGGATTAATGCCCCTTTTAGGGGTATTGCTTGTGTAAAGTCGATCTTATAAAGCCGTTCTTGTTTTCGACGACTTTGTAAAGCCGTTCCTGTTTTCTCGGTTGTAAATCTACTTCTGTGGGTGCAAATTTTCATATTTAATAGAATAGAAGGAACAATGTCCTGTTGAACTAAATCTCTAATTCCCACATTTTCAAATTGCTCTAGTCTAGGCAAGTTCTACATTTGAAGGTCAGATTGCCCTGGGAAACAGGAATTTATACAGAATTAATGTATTCAGAAAGGTTGAATTCACCTGGGAAACAGGAATTTACACAGAATTTATGTATTCAGAAAAGGGGGTATTTGAACGCTGTTGCTCTAGTTTATTCAGACAAGTCTACAAAAGAGTTGAAGAGTTGAATCCACGCCTGAGTATAGTACAATTTTGTCGCTTTCACCATTAAATTTCTACTTGAAGACTTAGGCTTATTCTGTAGAGTTAGAGGTATAGCCACTCGTTTAGGCACTTCTATGTTTTGTTTCGTTCTGAAAAATATCTGAGAGCTCCGCAAGTACCTAAAAAGTGAGATGTAGCGAAACCTGATATTTACAGTAAATTATCGAACACAGTTTACAGCAGGAGTCCTAGTTGAGTAATATTAAACTTGTACGCGCGTAGCCATCATGCATTTTGTTGACGATTTTTATCTTACTTTGCTTTTATACTTAATACAATGCAATTAATAGTGAATGTAATTAGTAATGATGTCTTGGGTTAAAACCCGCTTGGGTTTTAACCCATTTGATTCAGGCTGCTAATTTGTGGTATGTGGAACTTATTAATAAACTGATCAATGGGTTTTGGAAGTCTGTGCCAGTCATATCTTAGCTACTCAGGATCACGCTCACAATCTGGTGGCAGCGGTGGGATGTCAGTGGTTGCTGTTATTGGAAATCTGGATCTGGCTTGAACTATTATTAGTTTGACTTTGCTACCTGCTCGTGGACTTACTTAGTGGACTCTCATCAGAACTATTTTGCAAGGACTCTGAATATTGTGGTTTCTGTAATTTTGCTGATCCCCAGTTAAAATGATGATCTACTTAAGAATCACATTGCCAATATGTGGAAGATGCGGGATCTTTCTGATACGTCAGTACTGAGGCATTTCCGGGTTAATCCCCTTTAAGGTAGTAACTAACTTTTAAGTTCATATCCTTTTGCAACAAACCGTGCACAATGCAATGTATTTTTCGATGTCTTCTTAGCGTTGCTGTAATCATAGTAGGAATTGTTGGGGTGGGGTACCTGCTCCTACCGAATTGGGCTAAAGCGATTTTGCAAAACTTGCTTAAACAATTATCGAGAGTCATTTAGTTTCGAAAGATTTTCAAACTTGTCTTGCCCTTGATTTCAACGTCAAATATACTAAACTTTTTCCTAACGTCGTTTGAACTTTACAACTGTTTCATGGCGGATGCTGATACCTCAGCTCAAGCTAGTGCTACCAGTAGCTCTAACACAGACCAGCATGCGACCAGTTCATAGGGGGCCTTATATTGGCCGCCCACCAAGGAGATTCGGAGGTTATCGAAAAGAAAAGTTTAAAGACTTCCTCAAAGAGTTGAATCGGTATTTTCAATCAAATCGAATTTTCAGTGATCAGCGCAAATGTGAAATATTTCCAAGTATGTTAGAAATTGATAGTCTCGCTGATACTTTTGCGTCTTTCAAATAAAGTTTCATCGACCGCATGAAAAAGTCACAAAAATTTGTGACATTACGTGCTTCGTTAACGGAATGTCCGGACATTACGTTGATGATGCAATGTCACAGGCGGACATTTTTGTGACTTTACGTTAACGACCAACGTAAAGTCACAAAAATGTCCGGACACTACGTTGGTGTGATGTGGACATTTTTGTGACACTACGTTGGTTGGGTCGCTGTTCAACCGCCTCAAATTTGTGACTTCCGTTGACGACGCATGACATTACGTTGATTAGTTGTGACTTTGTGACTTTACGTTGACTTAGTCAGTTTATGAAATTTAGCGCTAAAATGAACGTTTCGAAGCGCGAAACACAGCAGTGTGCGTGTTCTGAGTATTCTAAACGAGTGGACACATAATTAATGATTTCTTCTTTCATTCACAATGAATTACATGCTCATTGAACCTAGACGCAACCCTAAACAAACACAATCTGCTTTTGAACAGCAGATCACTACGCTTACAGGAACAAATAGTGACCTAGGATCTGCTGAAGGACTAGTTTATATTGCGCATCTCAGTTAAAGATTAAGCTATCTGACTAATAATTTTTCTAAATAAGATTGTCCCTGGGCTGCGCGAAAAAACGACTATAGCAACGGAACAGGTGAAAGCTAGTCCGAGTTTTGCATGGATATCCTGGTAGTTTTAACCTTCTGCTTTTCTGCTACTACTCTAACCTTTATTGGTACACAATCTGCATTTCAACAAGAAATCACTACGCTTAAAGGGACGAACAAACTGTTCTGAAGCTAATGAGGACTTGTCTTAAATTTAAATTTAGTCTCCTTTAAGCAATATCACTAAAATAATTTAACAAATAAACTGTTCAATGATCTGATGAAGGGCTTGCCTGTCATGACTCATGGTTGATTATCTCCCTAATTTATCTAAATAAGATTGTCCCTGGGCCGCACCAAAAAAGTGTATAGTTGCGGAATAGAAGAAGGCTAAAAAGGTAGTACGAGTTTTGAATGGAAATCCAGTAAACCTTCTGCTATTCTAAATTTTATTGATGCAGTCCACGGAATGACCTAGAGTTTATAAACGAAGACTGAGGCACGCAGCTGTACACAGTGATTTAAGCTTGCTAGATGCTCGGCACATTTTGGTAAAATCTCGGGGGAGGTACCGGTTAGTTTTGCTACTTACCACTTAATTTCCGCTTAATGCGCCCAACAACTAGCAGGCTTAACTAATGGGAGAGCTGAGTGTCTCATTCTTCCTATTTATCACTCTTCCTATTTCAAACTCTTGGCATGCCTATACTTGCAATTACACAAACACAAGTTTTAATAATTACACAAAATTATGCAAACAGGATTAGCAAAACAACATCAGTCACCAACCAGCAAGCTGTATGCTGTGTTGGTTTACAATAAATTAACAGAGAAAGATTCATACTAGCAATTACACAAACACAATATTTAATTATACAAAATTATGCAAAAAGTATTATTAAGCAAACAACACCAACCAGCAAGCCGTATGCAGTGTTGATTTACAGTAAATAACCGAACATGGGAAATATTGCACACACACACACACACACACACACACACACACACACACACACACACACACACACACACACACACACACACACACACACACACACACTTACTATGGATTAGCAATGACACTAATACTATTTTAATCACATCAGATTATGCACTAAAAAGTAGGTACAGCGACACGAAAAGATCACCAATCAGCAAGCTCGTATGCAGTGTTGGTTAATTAACCTAATCAGGAATTAGAGAATATATATATGTAGTTTAGCAACCTGCACCAACCAGCAAGGTCTATGCAGTGTTGGTTTAATTCACCTAATCTGGGAATCAGAATATATATAATAGTTGTCTTGTCTTCATAGCACTGGAATATAAGGTAAGAATTCCTCAAGGAGTGGCTTAATATATACTTCAGTGAGGCACCCTCAATTAGGTACGCACACTGAAATATAACTAAGACACCCCTGACCCACGATTGTTGGTACTTAAAATCTTTAATGAAGAAAACAATTTGTCAAGGATGGCTTAATATATATTTCAGTGAGGCACCCCTAGGTACGCGCACTGAAATATAACTAAGACACCCCTGACCCACGATTGTTGGTACTTAAAATCTCTAAAGCAGTTAAGAGTTCGTCAAGGATGGCTTAATATATACTTCAGTGAGGCACCCCTAGGTACGCGCACTGAAATATAACTAAGACACCCCTGACCCACGATTGTTGGTACTTAAAATCTCTAAAGCAGTTAAGAATTCGTCAAGGATGGCTTAATATATACTTCAGTGAGGCACCCCTAGGTACGCGCACTGAAATATAACTAAGACACCCCTGACCCACGATTGTCGGTACTTAAAATCTCTAAAGCAGTTAAGAATTCGTCAAGGATGGCTTAATATATACTTCAGTGAGGCACCCCTAGGTACGCGCACTGAAATATAACTAAGACACCCCTGACCCACGATTGTTGGTACTTAAAATCTTTAATGAAGAAAAGAATTTGTCAAGGATGGCTTAATATATACTTCAGTGAGGCATCCCTAATTAGGTACGCGCACTGAAATATAACTAAGACACCACCTGACCCACGATTGTTGGTACTTAAAATCTCTAAAGCAGTTAATAATTCGACAAGGAGTGGCTTAATATATACTTCAGTGAGGCACCCCTAGGTACGCGCACTGAAATATAACTAAGACACCCCTGACCCACGATTGTTGGTACTTAAAATCTTTAATGAAGAAAAGAATTTGTCAAGGATGGCTTAATATATACTTCAGTGAGGCACCCCTAATTAGGTACGCGCACTGAAATATAACTAAGACACCACCTGACCCACGATTGTTGGTACTTAAAATCTCTAAAGCAGTTAAGAATTCGACAAGGAGTGGCTTAATATATACTTCAGTGAGGCACCCCTAATTAGGTACGCGCACTGAAATATAACTAAGACACCCCTGACCCACGATTGTCGGTACTTAAAATCTCTAAAGCAGTTAAGAATTCGTCAAGGATGGCTTAATATATACTTCAGTGAGGCACCCCTAGGTACGCGCACTGAAATATAACTAAGACACCCCTGACCCACGATTGTTGGTACTTAAAATCTTTAATGAAGAAAAGAATTCGTCAAGGATGGCTTAATATATACTTCAGTGAGGCACCCCTAGGTACGCGCACTGAAATATAACTAAGACACCCCTGACCCACGATTGTCGGTACTTAAAATCTCTAAAGCAGTTAAGAATTCTTCAAGGATGGCTTAATATATACTTCAGTGAGGCACCCCTAGGTACGCGCACTGAAATATAACGAAGACACCCCTGACCCACGATTTTTGGTACTTAAAATCTCTGTGTTTGCCTAATGAGGAAAAATTACCCGCATGTTGTTGTACTCGAATAGCTGAACTGATTGTACTTGTAATTATTAAAACTAGACACTCAATCCTGTCAGCGGCTTTTCAGAGCTAAAGAATTAGTTTTTGTATGTGCCCTACCCTTAACTATGCACAATACCTGAACCCTACCTAAGCACAATATAAAGCAATAAAAACGAAACAACGACAATATTAAAATCTGTTTTCTTTTTCGCGACTTGACTTCATGGCTTCACGACAGAGAACCACCATGGAGACGACCTTGACATCAGGCTAAGCTGCGCTGATCCACAGCGAAGAATTCTGAAACAAAATCAAAAAGGTACCGCATGAAGATAGGTAGCAGGTACTGTAAAAATACCTAGAAATTAAAATCGATAAATCAGTGGAGCGGAACAAGCTTAGCAGCCGGGAACCTGCCGCGTTTTCATGGAAAACCTTGTTTGGGCAAAAGTTGAAAATTTTATGAGAAACAAAGTTTCAACTTTTTCTCAGTATAAATTTTTGCCAATTTGTGGCCCTTCCTAGCCTGTATATGATGCCTAAAATTAGCATTCCACTTTCAGCGTCTACCCAGCAGCTCTATAAGTATGCTGGAAAATGTTGGACAGAAAATGAATAAGCTTTGAGCGAATTCCGGGAGGTCAAAAATGACCAAAAACTGGTTTTGGTCAATTTTGATCCAAACTTCAAATATCCGGAAAAAACAAAATTCTGTCTTATTATCTCCTGTGACGCAAGGCCTGGACCATGGCGCGTGTTTTCATGCCTAAATCGCCTTGTTCGGGCAAAAAGTGAAAATTTTACGACAAAACAAAGTTTCAACTTTTTCTCAGTGTAAATTTTAGCCAACTTCACGGGCCCTTTTTAGCCTATACATGATGCCTAAAATTAGTATTCCACTTTCAGCGTCTACCCAGCAGCTCCATAAGTATGCTGGGAAAAGTTGGACAGAAAATGAATAAGCTTTGAGCGAATTCTGGGAGGTCAAAAATGACCAAAACCTGATTTTGGTCAATTTTGATCCAAGCTTCAAATATCCGGAAAATCAAAATTCTGTCTAATTTTTTCCTGTGACGCAAGTCCAGGACCATGGCGCGTGTTTTCATGCCTGAATTGCCTTGTTCGGGTAAAAATTGAAAATTTTACGACAAAACAAAGTTTCAACCTTTTCTCAGTGTAAATTTTAGCCAACTTCAGTGGCCCTTCATAGCCTATCTATGATGCCGAAAGTTAGCATTCCACTTTCAGCGTCTACCCAGCAGCTCTATAACTATGCTGGAAAACGCTGGACAGAAAATGAATAAGTTTTGAAAGAATTCTTGGAGGACAAAAATGACCCAAAACCGAATCTTGGTCAATTTGGACCCTAAGCTTCAAAATGCAGAAAAATTAAAAATTGTGTCTAATTTTTTCCTGTGACGAAAGGTCGAAACCCTGGCGCGTGTGTCCATGCCTGAATCGCCTTGTTCGGGCAAAAATTGAAAATTTTATGACGAAACAAAGTTTCAACTTTTTCTCAGTGTAAATTTTAGCCAACTTCAAGGGTCCTTCTTAGCCTATACATGACGCCAAAATTTAGCATTCCACTTTCAGCGTCTACCCAGCAGCTCTATAAGTACTCTGGAAAAAGTAGGACAGAAAATGAATAAGCTTTGAGCGAATTCTGGGAGGTCAAAAATGACCAAAAACTGGTTTTGGTCAATTTTGATCCAAACTTCAAATATCCGGAAAAAACAAAATTCTGTTTTATTATTTACTGTGACGCAAGGCCTGGACCATGGCGCGTGTTTTCATGCCTAAATCGCCTTGTTCGGGCAAAAATTGAAATTTTCATGAGAAAACAAATTTTCAACGTTTTCTCAATGTAAATTTTAGCCAACTCCACGGGCCTTTCTTAGCCTTATACATGATGTCTAAAATTAGTATTCCACTTTCAGCGTCTACCCAGCAGCTCTATAAGTATGCTGGAAAATGTTGGACAGAAAATGAATAAGCTTTGAGCGAATTCTGGGAGGTCAAAAATGACCAAAAACTGGTTTTGGTCAATTTTGATCCAAACGTCAAATATCCGGAAAAAACAAAATTCTGTCTTATTATTTCCTGTGACGCAAGGCCTGGACCATGGCGCGTGTTTTCATGCCTAAATCGCCTTGTTCGGGCAAAAATTGAAAATTTTACGACAAAACAAAGTTTCAACTTTTTCTCAGTGTAAATTTTAGCCAACTTCAGTGGCCTTTCATAGCCTATCTATGACGCCAAAATTTAGCATTCCAGTTTCAGCGTCTACCCAGCAGCTCTATAAGTACGCTGGACAACGCTGGACAGAAAATGAATAAGCTTTGAGCGAATTCTGGGAGGACAAAAATGACCAAAAACCGAATTTTGGTCAATTTTGACCCTAAGCTTCAGAATGCAGAAAAATTAAAAATTGTGTCTAATTTTTTCCTGTGACGAAAGGTCGAAACCCTGGCGCCTGTGTCCATGCCTGAATCGCATTGTTCGGGCAAAAATTGAAAATTTTATGACGAAACAAATTTTCAAATTTTTCTCAGCGTAAATTTTTGCCAACTTCAAGGGTCCTTCTTAGCCTATACATGATGCCTAAAATTAGTATTCCACTTTCAGCGTCTACCCAGCAGCTCTATAAGTACGCTGGAAAAAGTAGGACAGAAAATGAATAAGCTTTGAGCGAATTCTGGGAGGTCAAAAATGACCAAAAACTGGTTTTGGTCAATTTTGATCCAAACGTCAAATATCCGGAAAAAACAAAATTCTGTCTTATTATTTCCTGTGACGCAAGGCCTCGACCATGGCGCGTGTTTTCATGCCTAAATCGCCTTGTTCGGGCAAAAATTGAAAATTTTACGACAAAACAAAGTTTCAACTTTTTCTCAGTGTAAATTTTAGCCAAATTCAAGGGCCCTTTTTAGCCTATACATGATGCCTAAAATTAGTATTCCACTTTCAGCGTCTACCCAGCAGCTCTACAAGTGTGCTGAGAAAAGTTCGACAGAAAATTAGGTATACTGAAAAAGCTTAGAACGAAATCTGGAAGATCAAAAATGATTTTTGATCGAATTTTGTCAATTTTAACCCAAACTTCAAAAATCCGGAAAAACCAAAATTAACAAATTCTGTCCGGTTCGTTTCACGTACCGTAAGGCCAGGACCCTGACCCGTGTTTTCATGCCGGAATCGCCTTGTTCGGGCAAAAATTGAAAATTTTATGAGAAAGCAAAGTTTCAACTTTTTCTCAGTGTAAATTTTAGCCAACTTCAGTGGCCCTTCATAGCCAATACATGACGCCAAAAATTAGCATTCAACTTTCAGCGTCTACCCAGCAGCTCTATATGAAGGTGCGCCAAAAGCTGGGTTCAATTCTTCAAACAAATTTTTACAAGTGGACACCTATCACTAACAACATAATCTGCCAACTTTTAACGGCAGAATAACATTTTGTTTCATCAGTTGGTTGCCGTCAAAATGTCTGACTACTGTAATTAATTCTATCATCAAAATTTCCATTCAATTCAATAAATGATCACAAAAACCAACCCTTCAGTACGTGCTAAAGAAACTTCGGAAATCTACACCATAAAAATACATACCTGGTTGAAAAATCGTTTGAATTTGGTGACGGGGTTATGGGAGAATAGGCATAGGCCGTAGGCAATGATTCGGAAAGCGGGGGACAGGAGAGGGGAAGATAGATCATGCTGCTGTAGGATCCAATCTGAAGTGAGCTTGGAATCACAGAGGGGCAATTCGGAGGGCGGTCCTTCAGGTTCCGGTGGACTCAGGGTATGATACCTTCGGACTCCGTTACGACTAGAGGATCCGCCGGGTAAATGGGCGCAACCAAGGGCGGTAGGTTGGCACCTGAAAAAACAGAAAACAAAATTGCAAAAAGTTATTACGACAAAACAAGTAGAGAAAATTATAATTACCCGATGTGCCGGCCTGACCCTCCAGACGGTTAAATGGAACCAGCCCAGCAGCTTAGGTCAATCGGGCAGCAAACCTGATAGTGGGAATCGATTCTCCATCCCCGAAAAACCTTTGTATGCATAATTTGAGCCACCAATTTAGCAATACAAGCAATAAAATTAAGTTCAAAGTTGAACCCAAAATTCACCAACTTTGGCCGGCCAGTACCCAAAAATTATGATATAGCGCAGTGGATATAACTTCGCACACATACTAAACTCGACACGTACAATTTTTTGCGCACATATATATACGTAGTATTATAAAAATAACGTATAGATATATATATACAAAAATAAAAATGTAATATGGATGACATTAGGTTGTACTTGGACAGAAGACTAGGTTTTAAAACGTTAAAATGGGAGGGGTGGGTTGTAAATGACAAGGGACTTATAAAGCGCACTAATATGGACCAGCTTCGCTGACAACCCGTATTTCCGGAAACTGCCCAGACTGGTGCTGGGGGAAGTTTTTCAGTAACAGTTTACCAATTTGTGAGCACAACTCTGCGTCTGCATGCAACAACTATATACGTATGTAAGTTGTGCTCGGAATACTTGAACACTTACTTAATTAAAATAAAACGCATACGGTAAAAGTTGATGCTACGAATTCTGCGCTGGTAATGCAGGATAAAACGCTTGAAGTAAGCTTCCGTAATAATCAAAATCAGCATACTAGACTAAAAAAGCAGACGAATGTAGAGCTTATGTCAATAAATGTCATGTATTATACGCGAAGTGGAACATGAGTGTCCGCTAATATGGGTTGTTCAGCGAAGCTGGTCTATATTAGTGCGCTTTAAACCCAGTCCTCTTGTCATTTACAACCTGCTCCTCCCATATTACCGCTTTAAAAACCTAGTCCTCTGTCCACGTACAACCTAATGTCACCCATATTGCATTTTTCATGCTCCATCGGAGCATTTTTATTCTTGTCCTATTTCATTTTTAAGGTTCTCAGTAAAACTTAAGCAAAAATGTTAAAGCTTTATGAAAGAAACTTTAAAAATTCCCCCAATAATTACGTAACAGTCAACCAAGCCATAGAACAAAGAAGCTTGAAAAGTACAAATTTCTCCATTTTTCTTGGTTTTGGCAGAAAAACCCTCATCACTACAAATAAGAATAATTTAGAAAATTGCAGAAAGTTATCTGTAGTTTGTTATAAGCCATGCTGTATTTCAGCAGCACTCTACTGCATCGCAACCAGATGCAAACGTCACTGCCAAAAAAGGAGACTTATACGGCATGATTTCCAATGCTCTTCTGCACGTGGCTGCAGAATTTCAGACGATTGCAAGTTATCTGTAGTTAATTATAGGCCGGGCTGTACTTCTGCAGCACTCTACTGCAGCGCAACCATATAGTAACATCGTAATAAGTATACGAAACCTATCTATAATAGTTTGTCATGTCCTAAACTATCTGTATGCCGAATTTCAAATGAATAACTTGTTATCGACGGTGCTGTGTTTTGCGACAGCACATACAGCACGGTGGAAGCTGGAGAGTGCACCAACTAACATAGCTACAGTTCCCCCTTACTACAGACACAATTATCACCAAGTTTCATATGTTCAGCCGTTTACAGTAATTCTACAGACAGCGTGCTATGGTTGCTGCATAACAATACAGCACGATAGCAGCACCGCACAGCGCTGCGACAATGCTAATCGTGTTCAGTGACCCCGATAACCCTTACATGCGTCCCACTATATGGCCCAAAACAGCATATTTAGGCCTATTTTTGACTATTTCCTGTAGAGTTGGAACTTAGAAATTTTTCCAAAATGGCCATTTGGCGGGACCAACTTTGGGCCGGCCGCCTGACCGATCCTGGCAAGATATCAAAAATCGCCTCGGTTATGACACGCTACCCATCCCAAGGTTTCTTATGCAACAAGCCGCGTGTCTCTAGCTTGTTCCCTGAGCCTGGGCTTATTCTAGTGGGGGGGGTGGGGGTCCCCCATAAACACCCTCCCCCCCAAAAAAATCGTCCCCCCCCCAAAAATCGTCCCCCCCCAAAAAAAGTGTGTGCCCCTTTTGGTACCAAATTTTGCCCTGAAAAAATCGCTCAGAAGGCCAAATTTTCAAAAATTTTCCGGCTTCGCCGGAGATTTTTACTCAATTTTTGCCCTTTTCAACACTAAATCTGCTTATTTTTGCTATAAAAATCAACTTTTATAGTATATGCCAGAAAAATAGCGCTATTTTTAGCATATTTTTCGAAAAAGTTTCGCCCCCCCCCAAAAATTCCTTGCCCCTCGGACTTTGGGGGCCCCCCCAAGAAAAAATCCCTAGAATAAGCCCAGTGAGCCCTGTAGCCGTGACACAAAATTGGCCTTTTTTGGCCATCTTAGCGGTCAGACCACCTTTGGCCGGCCGCACAGGTGGCCGGCCGGGCCGGAAAATTGTCCAAAAGGTACGTTAACACAAATACTACTCTCAGAAAAACCAAACTTCACAGGCTGAAAATGCCCAGATCGTTCAGTTTGTGAGTTAGACTAAAACTGCTTGTCCAAGCGTGACTTACACGGAAAAAAGTAACAGACGAAACTAACTTGTCCGGAAGTGAAAATTTTCAAAGTTGAAAATTTTGACCAAAACTTTTTTGCATCTTGTTGTACTCGTCGTGCTGATTCCAACGATACCAAATTTGTCTAGTTTGGCTGAGTATTTAGCTGGCACGGTGCTCGAACGGGTCTCTAAGGGCCGCGCTGAGCCTTTTACACCCATATTATAGGGGGAGCGTTATCGCGCCCCCCTATAATTTTGTATCCTTCCTATAATCCTTACCACATCACATTATGCTCAGTCCAACCGGCATCCTTTAGGGCCAGTTGGCGCAGTTTGGATCCACACTGCCAGAAAGTGAACACGTCCCAGGCACGAATCAGCAAAACTGAGTCACTGCAGAGACATTCCTCGAGTAGCGGTTCGGCTAAAATTTCCAACGGATTTGTCACATAGATACCTAGAAAATCCAACAAAGATTTAGACCCAAGTATAAGGACAAAACTAAGTTTGAGCAAATCTATTTTTAGGCTGTATCCGATCAAAAGATGGCTGCTCAGCCAGCCATGGCTGATGATCTATATATCCCATAACTACCCCAAACTCAGTGAAAACCTCAAAGGCGGCAGTAGGTTTGGAGTGAATTCCAAATTTTAGTATTAACATTCGCATCCAGAAATAATCTAACTATTCAATTTCAATTTCTTGCATCCTATTGCCATAACTGAATATCTACAAAATATGCAAACATACAATCACGGCCAACAATATGCAAATTACACTAGCTAAAACCATTAGGAAGGAAGGAAGCAGCAACAAACCACCGTACCCCTGGCGTCGCAACCAAAGGCCATCTGATGATGCCAGGCATCAGGCAGTGGGTTGCGAAGGGCGCCGCGCTGCAGGTTCAGCGTCAGCACCGGCACGTCACCGTTCTTCAGCCAGAACAGGAGCCAGGCCACCAGACGCACGTGACGTCGGGGCTACATGGGAAAGAAAGGACCCCGGACAGCGCCCTGGCTTAGGCGGTCCACAGCCTGAATCAGATCAGTATGGTTGGTACCGGCTACAGATCTGCAAAGAAAAACAACCAAAAAACACAAAATCTCTCCCGCTGTTTCGGGCTGAGGGCTAAGGCCATGGGAACCTTTTCAAGAAAGAGTGGGGTTAGAGTTAGCATTAACGAGTTAAAAGAGTAGAGTTAAAAGTTTTAAACTCGCTCAACCCTCTAGTTAAAGTTAACGGAACTGAACTAACGGAACGAGTTAAAATGAACTGTTTAACGCTTCTGACTCCCCTGCGTGAAAAGACCCCCACCCCAAAGAGAAACGATTTAAGAGTCGAATTTACTCTACTTTGCTTTCGCCCTTAAAGGATAGCAACAGTGAGTCAAGACTAGATTGAGGCATGCAGATTCTCTGCTATTAGCTCTAGGTACATGTCAATGGCTAAACCCATCCCACTTTCTACAGATTTCCCCGCTATCCTTGTGTTTCTAAAGCAAACAAATTATACTAAGTTGTACTGTACTATCAAACATTAATCACCAAAGTAGACTTGCAATTAATTGTCAAAGAAAATATCCAATCAAGTTTCAATCTTTCTTACTACAAACTAGATAGTCTCAAAAAACTTTTCTAGAACCAACCAATCCCCCACCTGGACAGCAAATACTCCGCCAGGGGAGAGTCATCCCCGGCCCGCATGCGGGTCGGAACAGCCCGTCGGATCGCATCTCGGTCCAGTGAAAGGCCGAAAGCCCGCAAGACATTGGCCACGGCCGTAGCGCCACAGGACGTCGGACCCATGGCAGAGGCTTGCTTGGTTTCCGCTTCCGGCAGACTCCATAGGAGTCAAAGGTGGGCACCGAATCTTTCAACAGTTTTGTGTAGAAGTCCTGCAAAGAAAAGAAAGGAAAAATAATACCGACTGAAAATGTACAGAAAAAGGCTCACAAGAACTCATTCAAAACCAGTGTTCTAGTAGTCAAGGGATGCATGGGCACCTACCCGATAACTACCGAGAAAATATTATATTTTCAGTTTTTTCGTACTCTTTGGAAAAAATTAAACTCGCAAGTTTTTGTTTACAGACAAGTTGCAAATGTTTTAAAAAGTCAACCGTAAAAATGAAAATTTGAAAAAATCTCCAAATCTTTTAAAAAGACAGAAAATGAATAAGCTTTGAGCGAATTCTGGGAGGTCAAAAATGACCAAAAACTGGTTTTGGTCAATTTTGATCCAAACTTCAAATATCCGGAAAAAACAAAATTCTGTCTTATTATTTCCTGTGACGCAAGGCCTGGACCATGGCGCGTGTTTTCATGCCTAAATCGCCTTGCTCGGGCAAAAATTGAAAATTTTACGACAAAACAAAGTTTCAACTTTTTCTCAGTGTAAATTTTAGCCAACTTCAATGGCCTTTCTTAGCCTTTTACATGATGTCTAAAATTAGTATTCCACTTTCAGCGTCTACCCAGCAGCTCTATAACTCTTCGCCAATGCGGGAAAAAACCCACCCCCAGTGTGGGCTTACCGGTATGAGCTATCTAGGATTTTAAAAGCCTATCTTGAAGAGCATCAAAAATAACCCTAGAGGCTTTATTATTGTCGCTTCCACTGCTTCCCTGCAAATTTTTTGGGACTTAGAAATTTTCGAAAATTTTGGTCCGACCAAGTGCCGAAATTTGGCAAACTTTGCCGGGCCACCCTGAACTACTGGAAAGACCTAGACCAAAGCGGATTATATGTACATGTAGGGCATCTGTTGCGCTTCATGATGATATATGCCACACTGCTCTGACCCCTCCGGTGCGACCTGGGGGTGACCTGGAGTTGGCGGGGAAAAATCCACGGCGGGAAAAAACCCACTTTTCAAAATTAAATTTTTTTCTAACCATTGACCGGAAGGGTGAAACCAATACATACATTTGTTTAATAGAGCCTATAGATTAAATTGGTATAGATTTTGCCTGAGTTCGTACTGTTATGGTGGTCCAGGGGGTCTAAATCGGACACGGTGCCATTTCAAGCCAAAATTTCAATTTTGACCAAAAATGCTTATTTTTGACTTAAAATGGGTCTAGTTTGGCTCTAAATACAAGAAAATCACGTTTTGTACATGATAGGATGCTTAAACTGCCGAAAATAAACAATTTTTAAAATTTTTATATATGTATATATATATATAATATATGAGCCGATTTCTGCTAGGGTCAACCATAACTTGGACAACCTTCAAAAATCGATTTGGCTCAAACTTTCAGGACTTGTAGCAACCCGAGGTAAAAGTAAAACCTCCAAATATTAGAGCTCAACTCCGTATATTTAACGAGTTATAGCAGAATTCGTGATTTTCGACTCTGCCACTAACGTCGCCGCAGGACTTCACCAATCAAAATTGTGCTCAGGCCGATAGAGAAGAGTCAGACAGTTCATATCTTAACCATGCAGGCACCACACATGGGGCACCTATGCCTGCCAGTTTGAGTATTCTACATTCATGCTCCGCAGTTTGCGACGGTCGAACTTAGCTTAACCCTTCAAGCTCAGTAGGCGCATTTCCACATTTTTTGAGCTAGCGACCTCATTATGCCTTAGTACCACACAATTTTTATAAATATTATTTAATATTTACCTATATGCT
This sequence comes from Trissonchulus latispiculum, assembly GCA_030248195.1. Lineage (NCBI taxonomy): Eukaryota > Metazoa > Nematoda > Enoplea > Enoplida > Ironidae > Trissonchulus > Trissonchulus latispiculum. The sequence continues at coordinate 22,829 of JASAND010010606.1, read as the reverse complement.
ACCAACGTCCATGCAAAAAATGAGCAAAATCCCAGACCCACTTTTGAGATATGGCCATTCAAAGTTCGAAATATCAGCGATTTTCAGCCAAAACAGCGATTATGGCAACTTTGGCCCATCGTAGCCGGCTGAAGGGAGCAGCTATTGGCATAATATTTTGGTCAAATAAACTGGGTACTATTGGCAACGTTGTGGGTCAGTTTCAGCCAAATCTGAGAAATTTTATTTTTTTCGATTTTTAGGCCGCTTTTCGGGGGTTGAAAAACCGAAAAAATAAAATTTTTCAGATTTGGCTGAAACTGACCCAAAACGTTGCCAACGGTACCTAGTTTATTTGCCCAAAATATTACGCCAATAGTTGTTCCCTTCCGCCGGCTATGATGGACCAAAGTTGCCATAATCGCTGTTTTGGCTGAAAATCGCTGATATTTCGAACTTTGAATGGCCATATCTCAAAAGTGGGTCTGGGATTTTGCTCATTTTTTGCATGGACGTTGGTAGCATATAGATAAATAATATTTATAAAAATTGTGTGGTACTAAGGCATAATGAGGTCGCTAGGTCAAAAAATGTGGAAATGCGCCTACTGAGCTTGGAGGCTTAAGCCAAGTTTCGACCGTCGCAAACTGCGGATATGAATGCTAGAAAACTCAAACTGGCAGGGATAGGTGTCCCATGTGTGGTGCCTGTATGGTTAAGATATGAACTGTCTGACTCTTCTCTATAGGCCTGAGCACAAGTTTGATTGGTGAAGCCCTACGGCGACGTTAGTGGCAGAGTCGAAAATCACGAATTTTGCTATAACTCATGGAATATACGGAGTTGAGCTCTAATATTTTAAGGTTTTACTTTTACGTCGGGTTGCTACAAGTCCCGAAAGTTTGAGCCAAACCGATTTTTGAAGGTTGTCCGGAAGTACAGGCAGCACAGTCGAATTTCTCAGAAATCGACTCATATATATATATATATATATACAAGTAACAAAAATGCTCCGCACAAAAGAGGATAATATGTGTGTTGGCTGTGTCTTGTATATCCTTTACATTTCGGTTGAAGAAGTAAAGACAAAAGTTTCATAGGCATGTGACGTTATTTGGCACAGCAAGTTTGGGTGGGTGGCTCCAGGACAAAAGTTGTTCCGTTCGCATAAGACTTTCATTTGACACAAATTTGACCACTTTTGAAAAATTCCATTTTTGACCTAAAACCGCCTAAGCCCCACCCCACCCACCACAGCACTCTACAGTCACTTTGGGTACGCAGTTCTATGACAAAAGTTGCTCAGCTCACTTAGGGCTTTCAGTTGATACCAAATTTGACAACTTTTGAAAAATTTTATTTTAGACCCAAAATCGCCTAAGTCCCCACCCAAACCCACCACAGCACTCTACAGCCACTTTGGATACGCAGTTCTATGACAAAGGTTGCTCAGCTCACTTAGGGCTTTCATTTGATACCAAATTTAACCACTTTTGAAAAATTTTATTTTTGACCACTTGACCCCCCACCCGACTGACCCTTCAAACGGCAAACTGGAACCAGCCCAGCAATATAAGCACGTCGGACGGCAGAACGGATACCGGGAATGAGCTGAGCACACCGGAAAACCCCTATAGACAAAGTTTTGACAGGCCAGGTAGAGCCTACCATGGACCTCCAGGAAGCGGTTTCCGACTTGACCCTCCCGACGGCAAAGTGGAATCAGCCCAGCAGGATGGGTAAGTCTGACGGTAAAAACTGACTCCGGGAATCGATTCTCCGTGCCAGAAAACCATTGTATGGAAGGTCTGAGCTTTTAAAGTTGAATAGATAGCGAGAAATTTCGATTTTTCATTTTTCGAATTTTCGCCATTTTTGATGGGTCACTGTGATAGCTATGGAAGTGACAGAAAAATGCAACATTGACCACTTGACCCCCTACCCGATTTACCCTTCAAACGGCAAAGTGGAGCCAGTCCAGCAAAATGGGTGGGTCGGACGGCATAACGGACTCCGGGAATGAGCTGGGCGCACCAGAAAACCTCTATGGACAAAGTTTTGAGAGGCCATGCACAGTCCTATATGGTGTTCTTGGAAGTCGGTGCCGACTTGACCCTCCCGACTGGAACCAGCCCAGCAAAATGGGTGGGTCGGACGGCAAAACGGACACCGGAAATGAGCTGGGCGCACCAGAAAACCCCTATGGACAAAGTTTTGAGAGGCTATGCACAGTCCTATATGGTGTTCTTGGAAGTCGGTGCCGACTTGACCCTCCCGACAGCAAAGTGGAACCAGCCCAGCAATATGGGTGGGTCCGACGGCAAAACTGCTTACGGGAATCAATTCGCAGTGCCAGAAAACCTTTGTATGAAAGAATTGAGCTTTCTAAGTTGAATACACAGCGAGAAATTTCGATTTTTCATTTTTCGAATTTTTGCCATCTTTGACGGGCCACTGTGGTCGCTAGGGAAGTGATAGAGAAACGCAACCTGGACCGTTAGTTTGTTCAATATATGTAATTTCTGAATAAAAAAAGAAATCAGCTCCAGCTCGTAACGTTCGACCTGAGCGACGACCACAAAAATGCGTCTGCTTTTCGCTATGAGCCGACTTTGCGGCGCCACTGCGGCGTTGTGGCGCAACTGCGGCGCAAAAAAAGTTGTGATTCTTAAATTCTTTAGAGGGTACTACTAGACCCCATAGCCCTTTAGGTTGGCCCACCGCTGCAGATCACGTGAAAGCGGCGAACATTATGTACAATACAACCATCAAATAGGAGAAACCGGAAAAAACATCGCCGCCATAACCGGTCCGGGGCGCAACTTTTTAACGGTAAGTGATACGGGGCTGAAACTTCACAGACACACTAAACTCGATGTGCTCTACAATTTGCGCATGAAATCTGCGCAAGAACTGCGAAGTTGCGCAGCTTCTGCGCAGCTTATTTTACACTGTCTCCAGCCACTTTTCACACATATTATAGGGGTCGCTGCCGCGACCCCTATGATACGTAACATATGCACGGCAGGGTATTTTTAAGGATTTTTTTCAGGGGGCAGGTTATTGTTTATAGAGAGGGGGCGGGGGCGGGCCTCCCCCGAAATCGCCCCCTCCCGAGATTTTTGCTTCCCCACCCCCGATTGTTTGGATACCCAAATTTTTGCCAAAAATTGGTGATGAAATCCTGGCATTTTTGAGAACTTTGGCGTTTCACCATGCAAACTACATATATACGCCACAAATATATACCATTTTCGACTCATTTTTGCAAAAAATCTTCCCTCCCCCCGGAAATTCCCCCCCCCCCCGAACCCGGGAAGCCCCCCCCCCTGAAAAAACCCTAAAAAATATCCTGTAGGGCTTCCGCCGGGGGGGGGGAGAAATTTTTGGGGCGGGTGGTTTTTTGCAAAAATGAGCCAAAAAATCGTATTTGTGCATGGTGAAACACAAAAAGGTCTCAAAAATGCCAGGATTAACGCCAAAAATAGCCACTTTTACAAAAAATCTCTGGCGAAACCGGAAAATGTTTGAAAATTTGACCATTTTGGCAAAAATGTAAACCTCATTAAGGGGGAAGCCCAAAATGGGGAGGATTTCGGGGGGAAGACCAATTTCGGCCCTTCCCCCTCTGTAAAAATACCCTGCACCTGGGTGGGGGGGGCGCCCCCCCTGCCAGGTTTCGAAGGTCAGAAAAATTAAGAAGCAAATAGGAAAAAATAAGAAAAAATTCTTTGTGGTTTGTTGAGGGTAGCATATAGGGCGGGGTGGCTGGCTTTCAATTATAAAGTATATATGCAGACGTTTCTTTCTGCTCGCGCAAATGGAAATTTGCCGTCAATATTTTTAAATAATGGTTTTTCCGCATTTTATTGTACTTACGTATGCACACTTTTTTTACAAAATGCAAATTAAAATGCACACACACAAAAAATATATATATACAAGAATAAAAATGCTCCGATGGAGCATGAAAAATGCAATATGGGTGACGTTCGGTTGTAAATGGACAGAGGACTAGGTTTTAAAACGTTAATATGGGAGGGGCAGGTTGTAAATGCCAGGAGGACTAGGTTAAAAGCGCACTAATATGGACCAGCTTCGCTGAACAACCCATATTCGCGAAAATTGCCCAGTTTCTATCGGCTGCTGCTTGCTGTTGCTATCTGCAGTTCTTTGGAAAATTGTACGATTTGTCAGCATGGCCTGCAAGTGTAATGTAGTGGTTCTCCTTATTATACAACTTAATATATAATACACGTACATGATGTCAACTGCTTTTCGCGTCAACTTAATACATACAAGATTCTGAGCTGACAGTGCAGAAGAAATACCTTGAACACCTTTCTACCAGAACTGCATTGTTTATTTGAAATCAGCCTTAATATTTCAAAATTGTCCCGCTCGCTTTGAAAGCTGAAGAATGTAGATCTTACTAGTACGCATGTCATGTGGAGTGGAGCATGAGAGTGACCGCGAATATGGGTTGTTCAGCGAAGCTGGTCCATATTAGTGCGCTTTTAACCTAGTCCTCCTGGCATTTACAACCTGCCCCTCCCATATTAACGTTTTAAAACCTAGTCCTCTGTCCATTTACAACCGAACGTCACCCATATTGCATTTTTCATGCTCCATCGGAGCATTTTTATTCTTGTCCTATTTCTTTTTTAAGGTTCTCAGTAAAAGCAAAAACGTTAAGGCTGTGTGAAAGAAACTTTAAAAATTCCGCCAATTATTAATTGTCAACCGAAAGTACAGAACAAAGAAGCTTGAAAAGTTCCAATTTCTTCCCCTTTCTCTTTTGACAGAAATCCAACATCCAGTATATACCCATGGCTGCAATAGTTTTAGTTACTGTATATAGCATATAGCACTCTACCGCAGCGCAACCAGATGCAAACTTTACTGTCGGTGAAGGAAACTCATACGGCACGATTTGCAATGCTCTGCCGCACTTGTGTGCAAAATTTCGGAACACTGCAACTTATCTGTAACTAGTTCTAGGCCGTGCTGTACTGCAGCAGCACTCTACTGCAGCGCAACCAGATGCAAGCTTTACTACCAGCGAAGAAAACTCATGCGGCACGATTTGCAATGCTCTTTCGCACTTTTATACAAAATTTCGGACGATTGCAACTTACATGTAGCGAGTTATAAGCCGTGCTGTACTTCAGCAGCACTGTACTGCAGCGCAACTAGATACAAACTTTACTCGGTGAAGGAAACTCATACGGCACCATTTGCAATACTCTGCCGCACTTGCATGCAAAATTTTGGACGATTGCAACTTATCTGTAGTTAGTTATAGGCCGTGCTGTACCTCTGCAGCACTGCATTGCAGCGCAACCACATAGTAACATCGTAAATAAGTATACGAAACGTATCTATAATAGTTTGTCATGTCCTAAACTATCTGTATGCTGAATTTCAAATACCAGTGACGAATGAATAACTTGCTATCGACTGTGCTGTGTTTGGGGCAGCACATGCAGCACGGTGGAAGCTAGAGAGTGCACCAACTAACATAGCTACAGTTCCCCCTTACTCCAGACACAATTTTCACGAAGTTTCATATGTTTAGCCGTTTATATACAGTAAGTCTACAGACAGCGTGCTATGGTTGCTGCATAATAGTACAGCACGATAGCAGCACCGCACAGCGCTGCGCCTATGCTCATCGTGTTCAGCGATCCCAGTAACCCTTCTATGCGTCTCACTAAATGGCTCAAAACAGCATATTTAGGCCTACCCATCTTCTGTAGAGTTGGGACTTAGAAATTTTTCGAAAATGGCCATTTGGACCGACTAACTTTGGACCGGCCGCCAGAACGGTCCAGGACCTAAATCAAAAATCGCCTAACGTTATGACACGCTACCCATCCCAAAGTTTCTTATGCAGCAAGCCGCGTCTCTCTAACTTGTTCCCTGAGCCATGTGGCCGTGACACAAAATTGGCTTTTTTTGACCAAAAACGCCGTTTGGCCAATTTTGGCCGGTCGCACAGGGGGCATGCCGGGCCGGGCAGCGAAAAAATATAGCGCGGGGCACATGGGACCATATCGGCATTCAGAAAATATAAACCTTTCCGGCTGAAAACGTCCACATCTTTCAAACACCTCTGCACAAAATTGCATTTTTCCAAGCGTGACTTACACAGAAAAAAAAACAAACGGACCTAACTTGTCCGGAAGCGAAAATTTTCAAAGTTGAAAATTTTGACCAAAACTTTTTTGCAACGTGTTGTACTCGTCGTGTAGATTCCAACGATACCAAACTTGCCGAGTTTCGTTCAGTATTGAGCTGGCACGGTGCTCGAACGAGTCTCAAAGGGCCGCGTAGCGCCTTTTACACCCATATATAGGGGGTCGCTCTCGCGCCCCCCTATAATACTCATTCAAATTTTGCTTCCGTTATCCACAAAATGGCTCTAAAAATTTGCAAACCGGTGTAAATTTCTTAAAAGAGCTCCAGCTTTTAGATGGGGGCTGCCGCCTCCAGACCCCCGCTTCTTCCTATTTGTAGCATAGTCAGCTACGTTGTTTTGCATTGTTTGAGTTATATATATCGGTTTGGGTTATATATATATATATACAAGTAACAAAAATGCTCCGCACAAAAAGGGGATATATAATACATATGTGTGTTGGGCTATGCCTATCAATTCCGGTTGAGAAAGTATATAATAGTAAGGACAAAGTTTGGGTGGGGTGGCTGGTTCTATGGCGAAAGTTATTCAGTTCGCTTCGGGCTTTCATTTGACACTAAATTAGACCGCTTTTGAAAAATTTTATTTTTGACCCAAAATCGCACAAGTCCCCACCCACCCTACCACAGCACTCTACAGCCACTTTGAGCATGCAAATCTATGACAAAAGTTGTTCAGCTCACTTAGGGCTTTCACTTGGTACCAAATTTGACCACTTTTAAAAAATGTCATTTTCGACCACTTGACCCCCTACCCGATTTACCCTTCAAACTCAAAGTGGAGCCAGTCCAGCAAAATGGGTGGATCGGACGGCAAAACGGACACCGGGAATGAGCTGGGCGCACCAGAAAACCCCTATGGACAAAGTTTTGAGAGGCTATGCACAGTCCTATATGGTGTTCTTGGAAGTCGGTCTTGACCCTCCCGACAGCAAAGTGGAGCCAGTCCAGCAAAATGGGAGGATCGGACGGTAAAACGGACACCGGGAATGAGCTGGGCGTACCAGAAAACCCCTATGGACAAAGTTTTGAGAGGCTATGAACAGTCCTATATAGTGATCTTGGAAGTCTGGCTTATTTTTACTGGGGGGGGGTGGGGCCCCCCCCATTCGAGCCATAACCCAAAAAATTGCCAGATTTCACCATTTTTACCCTAAATTTTCAAAAAATTTTCCGGCTTCGCCGGAATTTTAACGAAATTTTCGCTATTTTAGCATAAAAAACACCTAAAATTGATCATTTTTTAGCAATTTTTACACAAAAAAACGTAAAAGTTTGCAAAATTTTTTCCAAAAATATGCCCCCCCCACTTTTGGTGAGCCCCCCCATATCCCATAGTGATCCATGGGGGGGGCAACTTTGAGCCCCCCCATATCGCCCCCACATAAATTTTGGCCTAAAAATAAGCCAGGAAGTCAGTACCGACTCGACTTGACCTTCCCGACAGCAAAGTGGAACCAGTCCAGCAATATGGGTGGGTTCGACGGCAAAACTGCTTACGGGAATCAATTCTCCGTGCCAGAAAATCTTTGTGTGGAAGATTAAATCTTTGAGTTATTAAATTAAATTAAATTTTGAGCTTTCTAAGTTGAATACACAGCGAGAAATTTCGATTTTTCGTTTTTCGAATTTTCATCATTTTTGACCGGCCACTGTGGTCGCTTGGGAAGTGATAGAGAAACGAGACATAGCTGTTTAGTTAGTTCGATATATGTGATTTCTGAATATAAAACGAAATCGGCTCCAGCTCTTAACGTTCGAGCTGCGCAGCGACCACAAAAATGGTCACTTTTCGCTCTGAGCCGAATTTGCGGCGCCGCTGCAGCGCTGTGGCGCACCTGTGGCGCAAAAAAGTAGCGATTCTTAAATGGCGCATGGGGTACTACCAGACGCTATACCCCTTTAGGTCCGGCCTCCGCTGCAGTTTACGTGAAAGAGGCGGAAATTCAGGACAATACGATCATTGAAACCGGAAAAAACATCGCTGGCATAACTGGTCCGGGGCGCAACTTTTTATTAACGGTAAGTGATACGGGGCTGAAACTTCGCATACATACTAAACTCAATATGCTCTACGATTTGAACATAAAATCTGCGCAGGATCTTGCGCAGCTTATTTTACACTGTCTCCAGGGCATGGTTTTTTTGCGTCAGGGGCTGCGTCATGGCGCAAATTTTTTTCGTGTGAATTTTTTTCGCAAATGAAATTAGCCCTGACGCAATCCTGGCGCAGCTGGATTTGAACTTCAACTAGAATCAAAATTGTGCAAACTTGCTGGAAAAATTGTGTTTCAAACGTGATATTTCTAAAAATTTTCTGCTGGGGGCTGCGCCCCCAGACCCCCGCATGTCTGCCTTCTTACTTGTTGCCGAGTGCTAAGATGACTGACAAACCAGGGTTTTTTGTGTAAAATACTGTGTATTTACACAAAAAATAAATTTACACAGTGAAAAACTAATTTACACAACAAAATACACAGCCAAATTTTCGAAAAATTTCACAAAAAGTGCTCTGAAAAATAGTTTTCAAGTCTTTGAGTTTTAAAAAAGCTCTAGCTTTTAACTGGGGGCTGCCGCCCCCAGACCCCCGCCTGTTTCCAATGGTTTAGAATGGGTTTCCGCATTTCTGCATTAACATGGTTGTGTGTTTTTTTAACATTTTCATTTTCTCAACTTCTGGGGGGCTCGACGCGTGGCTTCTTCCGAAATGTTACACAAGTGCAGTTGGCATAACTTTCGCTTGAATTATCCGAAAATAACATTGTAGAAAGAAAATAACGTCTAAATGTATTTTATTTTATATTACAATTGAAAAACAACACTTTTAAATTTTACACAGCTTCAAACAAAAATACACAGTGAAATTTAAATTTACACAAGATTTACACAGGTCCGATTTTGAAAAAACCCTGTGACAAACTAATATTTTATTTAATCATTGAATATAAGGGCGCATGTAGCAGCGGAAACAGCTTGCAAGTCTTGCAGATGTAGCACTTAAAAAGATTTTAATATACATTCGATATTGCAATAACCGGCCATACTTAATACCACATCAACTGGTCGCGAAAATCCTCTAAATTAATTCCTGGGAGAGTCTTAATTGCAAAAATTCGTCAACTTCTGGGGGGGGCTCCGCCCCCCAGACCCCCCGTGTTGGTTCTTTCTCTAGATCTTAATGCTTCACACATTAAAGTCGGCTTCAAAGATGCTAAATTTTAAAAACAGGTGGAAAATGTGTTTAATGCTGTGTATTGATGGTTAAATGGTGAAACATTGGTTACACATTCAAATAATGTTTAAAATACTTATTAAATTGTTTAAAAATTAATTTTATTTTTGACGCAGTGACCCCAGTTCCTGACGCAATAAAATTTTTCCTGGCGCAGCATTGGCGCAAATCGTGAAACCAAAAAAATCCCTGCTCCAGGGTCTTTTGACACATATTATAGGGGTCGCGGCGGCGACCCCTATGATGATACCGGCCCCGGTAGTCTGGCCCCGGCCCCGGTGGTCAGGCCCCGGTACTGACCGGGGCCAAAAATTAGCAAAATTTTGTAAATTTTTGACATTTTTTGACCAAAATTTGGAATTTTCCAAAGTCAAAAAGTGTTTCAAATCGTTTGTTTTCCCGACGTATGAATGAAAACTACGATAGTAACGTTTGTATATCAAAAATTATTGCAAAATTTAAATTTTCCAGAAAATTTGTGAAAATTTTCAATTTGGACCCCCGATTTCCAGGCCCCGGCCCCGGCCCCGGCCCGGGGCCAAGGTGGCGCCGGCCCCGGCCCCGGCCGGGGCCACGATGAGGTCCCGGCCCCGGCAATGGCGGCCCCGGTGCATCTCATATATATATATATATATAGCAAGCTTGACAAAAAAATCAAAATTCGGTTTTTTGGCTGGAACTTTCGCAAAACTAAACCAAATCGATTACTTTGAGGACCCATGGATAGGTCTTGGGCTAAGCTTTAAAACCACCCCAGTTTCGTTGCTCTACCACCTACCAGTAAGTAGCAGTAGAGAAAATGTGTGATTTTTTTGTTAAAGGTTTAACAAAAAAAAATCACCCGTTAACAAAAAAATCAGTGGCGGATCGGATCCCAGAGAGCAGCTAGCAACTTTTTCTCATCAGTTTTGGATAGAGCGCACTAAATAACGTATTTAGAACCCCAAACCGCTAACCTAGTGCTCCAACTAAGGCAACTGACCCCGCCGAAGTCTTAGTGGTCACTGATGGCCCCCGACAGCGTCCAGTATGAAGTCTGGTGGCTCTAAAGTGCCGTTTTAAAGGCTAAAACGTTGTTTTTTCGTGTTTGTGAGTGATTATAACCTATTGGACTTCCAGAAGTGTCTGCTGGCAACCTCAAAAAATAACGTATATAAGGGTTTTCGAGGTCGCTGAGCTCGATTTTGACGTTAGTTTTGCTCTAGCTGCTGTTCTGGCTTCAGTAACAAAACATAAAAATGATTTTTTATTTAAAATTTTAACAAACAAAACAATTTCGGGCCGCTAAAATATTTGCACAATAGTTATTAAATAAAGTACACTTTAAGCAAACATTTGGCTGAAATTCAACTAAATCAAAAATTTCACAATTTCCCTGAAAGTGACACGGGATTCTGTGAAATCCCTTAATCATTCAGGGAAACTGTGAAATAAACAGGTTTTAACAAGAGTTTCATAATCGCCCTGAAAATGTTAGGGATTCTGTGAAATCCCTGAAATTTTCAGGGATTTCGCGAAATCCCTGATTTCACAATATCACGCTGACATATATATATATAATAGGGCGCCAGCCAGAAGACCACTATGATCCTTTGAAACAGCGAAAAGTGGTCAGAAAAAATTCAGGTGTAAAACGCAAAAAATACTCAACTTCTGAGGGGCTGGGAACCCCCCCCCCCCCACGCCCCCTGCTTTTACATTTCTAAGAATGATTGTATATATAATTCTATTTAACTACATCAGTCAATGAAACCAATGACTATATACATGCTTTTGTTTTCAAAGCATGTAAAACATGTGTAGAAATTAATAAATTTAAAAAGATTATGTCAACATTGGTGCCACCCACTAGCGTAGCCAGAAAAAAATTTCGGGGGGGATGCAAAAATTTTTCGGGGGGGGGTCTGGGGGCGGAGCCCCCAGAAGCTGAGAAATTTTTCTATTTCGTGACCTCCGTGGAATTTTTACAGAGTGTTGGTAGAAACTACAATAATTTTTAAGGCGCAGTGCGTGTTCATGCACCAAAATGATGCAGAACGTGGTCAAAGTACACTAAACAGAGTAATTGGTACTCGTTTTTATGCGCGAAACACGTATTATAACGGTACAATACACTTATTTCGCGCCGTAGGCGCGAAAATGTTTTTGAAAAATAGACGTTTTGCACATAGTAGGAAAAAATCCTGGGAGGCAACACAATTTGGGGGGGGGAATTCCCCCCATTTCCCCCCTGGCTTCGCGCCTGGTGCCACCCCTCCCCCCGCTGTCAGAAGTCTAGTTGCTCCACTGCCCTGCACGTACGTATATCAGGGTTTTTTTTTGTGTAAAATACTGTGTATTTACACAAAAAAAATTAATTTACACAGTGAAAAACTAATTTACACAACAAAATACACAGCCAAATTTTCGAAAATTTTTACAAAAAGTGCTCTGAAAAAATAGTTTTCAAGTCTTTAAGTTTTAAAAAAGCTCTAGCTTTTAACTGGGGGCTGCCGCCCCCAGACCCCCGCCTGTTTCCAATGGCTTAGAATGGTTTTCTGCATTTCTGCATCAACATGGTTATGGGTGTTTTATTCTCCTAAGTCTTAATGCTTCTACTTATACAGTTGCGTATAATTTATTTTCGTACTGCGTGCGAATATTCGTAAATAGCTAGTATTTATTCGTATTTAACTATACATATGTTTTCTGAAGCTAGTATTATTCAATATGATTTCTTGTTTATCTCTTGTATATATATATAATAATAAAAGCAGTCAGAGCTCAGAGCCTAAAAATAGTTGCCATACAACCCAAGAAATATTCAATACGAAAGCTAAAGGAATACAACTTTTCAATGCCGTTTCTGCCGTTAATTTAAAAAATTTCTCAACTTCTGGAGGCTCCGCCCAGACCCCCCTCCTTGTATAATTGTTTTCTGCATTGCGACATGATTATATATAGGTGTTCCATTGTTTCTGCAAGTATATATATACTTCTGCTTATCCAGTTGCGTATAATTTATTTACGTACAGCGTGCAAATATTAGTAAGACAGTATAGTATAGCTAGTATATACATATGTACGGTTCAATATCGTTTCTTGTACATATCATGTATCATAAAAAGCAGTGTGAGCCATAAAATTGTTGCTGTCTAGCACAATAAATATTCAAAGCGAAAGCTAAAGGAATACAACTTTTCAATGCCGTTTCTGCCGTTAATTTAAAAAATTTCTCAACTTCTGGAGGGCTCCGCCCCAGACCCCCCTCCGTTGTATAATTGTTTTCTGCATTGCGACATGATTATATATAGGTGTTCCATTGTTTCTGCAAGTATATATATACTTCTGCTTATCCAGTTGCGTATAATTTATTTACGTACAGCGTGCAAATATTAGTAAGACAGTATAGTATAGCTAGTATATACATATGTACGGTTCAATATCGTTTCTTGTACATATCATGTATCATAAAAAGCAGTGTGAGCCAAAAATTGTTGCTGTCTAGCACAATAAATATTCAAAGCGAAAGCTAAAGGAATACAACTTTTCAATGCCGTTTCTGCCGTTAATTTAAAAAAATTTCTCAACTTCTGGGGGGCTCCGCCCCCCAGACCCCCTCCATGTATAATTGGTGTGTCTGTACTATATGGAGCCGTCCCCGGTAGCAGTTAAAGCATCGAACCTTAGTACGTGACCAGCAAGTTTGTGAAAAAATTATTCCAAAAAGTTGGAAAAATAAAGAATTCGTTTCAGGAGGCGAAGTGTTTTTCAGAAATTTGAATTTGTCCAATCTTATTTTTGACATTTAATGAATTAATCTTTTTAAACATTTCCATTATGAATTCTATTGCAATTTACAAAATTTTCTCAACTTCTGGGGGGCTCCGCCCCCAGACCCCCGCGTGGCTTCTTTCGAAATGTTACACAAGTGCAGTTGGCATAACTTTGGCTTGAATGATCCGAAAATAATATTGTAGCAAGAAAATAACGTCTAAATGTATTTTATTTTATATTACAGTTGAAAAACGACACTTTTAAATTTTACACAGCTTCAAACAAAAATACACAGTGAAATTTAAATTTACACAAGATTTACACAGGTCCGATTTTGAAAAAAAAAACCCTGACGTATATATATCCAATTCATTACGTACGTATAGCGCGGCGGGAAATAAAAACCCAAATTTTCGTATTTTGGCTGTAACTTTTCTATTATGGGACAAATCGAAAATCTAACGATAACTACCACGAGGCCTTGGGAAGAGCCATAAAACGTCTCTCTAGCACTTACGGTTGGTGAGAAATTTTCGACCGAACCGTTGGGAAAAAACCCAATGCGGGAAAAGCCTATGGGCGGGAAAAAACCCAGTCGAAATTTTCGCTGGAAGCATGCCAGAACAGTTTTGGACTATATATACCATTCGAAAGAGCGGGTCATTTTTAGTACACCTGTATCAAAAAAATATCTATATGTTTGCAAAAATTCATGTCAAATTGACTTTTGAAAATTTCGTATGTTTAGGTAAACACATGTAAGCATAGGCAAATTTTGGAGCTTAATTTCTGCGGTTCTTAATTTCATCCTATCACATAGAAAACGTGTTTTTATTGCATTTAAAGCCAAACCCCACCAGTTTTAGTAAAAAATTAGCGATTTTTGAGGAAATATGAAAATTTGGCTTGAAAGGGCACCATCTCAGATTTTGGCCACCTGGACCACACATAGAAGGTCGAACTTAGGTAAAATCTATACCAAATTAATCAGGAGGCTCCGTTGAGTTCAGAAATCCATGAATTTTTCCTTTGCTGCTAATGGTTAGAAAAAAATTTATTTTGAAATTTGGGGTTTTCCCCGCACATGGGTTCTTTCCCGCCGAGTCTAGGTAACCCCCAGGTCGCACCACATACACCATCGTGAAGTTCGAGACATATCCTCTGTCTGTGAAACTGTAATCCGTTTTGGGCTAGTAATCCTAGACTGTAATCCGTCTTTCCAGTAGTTCAGGGTGACCCCCCAATGTTGACCCTCTCTGACCCCTATGTTGGAAGTTGGGACCAAAAATTCCAAAATTTTCAAAGTCCCAAAGAATTTGCTGGGAGGCAGCGGGAGCTACAATAATACACCCTCTATGATAGTTTTGGACGCTCTTTAAGACACGGTTTTTTTTGCGTAAAATACTGCGTATTTACGCAGTCGAGCTTAAAAATACGCAGTCAAAAATAAAAATACGCACCAAAATACGCAGCCGAAAAATTCGGTAGCAATTATTTCCAGAGTGCTCTAAATTAATTTCTTGACAATCCAACGTAGTTTGGGCTCTGGCTTCTTCTGGGGGGCTCCGCCCCCCTCTATATCTCGTTGTTTACAAATGGTAGGTTGGAGATCACATTAAGTTGGTTATATGAATGTCTGAGTTTGTAACTTTCTCTGTCTTATGTTAATGGTATATTTTGTATTTGAGTAAATCGATGTACCGTCCTTGTTGAAATTCTTTTGGAGTATATAAATCTTTCTTTCTTTCTTCTTTCTTTCTTCTACATTGATCCTTCCGTATGCAGTTGCTTCTAAGCACACGTATATATAAATATATATATATATAATACATGCGTTGTTTTTGTTTCTATTTTGATTTGACATAGTAGACTAAAATCTCTATTTCTTCTATTCGTTAACTCTTATTTGTCTAACCAACAATAAACTTTAGTATTAAATTGCTCCAGGCAAAGAATTCAAAGTTTTAAGAGCAAATTTAATCCGAAATTTAAAATTTTCTTCAACTTCTGGGGGGCTGCGCCCCCCAAACCCCCTGCGTATCTATTTCGCATCAAATATTCATACTTTTACACCATAGTTCAATCGGCACGCAAAGTAAAATGAAGCTAAGAATCTTAAGGTTGTTTAAAAACTCTTAAAAACTAATTAATTCGACGCTAA
>JASAND010010606.1:0-5000 GCA_030248195.1 Trissonchulus latispiculum | reverse complement strand
ATATTTAAAGTCTCTTAATAAAGGTTGCCATCATACATTAACATTGGGTCGGATCCTAATATATTACAAGGTCCCTATGTATATATGTCCAAATTATTGACAAGTTTTAGCCAGAAATTTATACAAAAAAATTACAATAAAGTTGCCAACGTTCACTTAATAGATACGTATGTTAAAAATAAGGTATTATATATATTTTTATATATATATATATATATATATATATATACATAACGTTTCAGCCTTTGACCAAACAATTATTTTGCCGCAGCTGGCCTTCCCGCTCGCAAAGCTTCTTACCAGTCTGCCCAAGTCGGTTATTGTTGTCAAAATTTTAATTTTCCCGTTTTTGGGCAACTATTGAGGACGGGGGGAGCCGGGAGCGGTCGCCTCGCCAGTCGCAATAGTTTCCTTCGGGGTTTTGGGGGTATGTGTATGTAAATATCTCCCAAAATGTTTGAGAAGATTCTATTCCCCCCCAAATTTTTTACTTACCCACCTCCAACTTTCGACTACCCCCAGCGATTTTTGGACCCTAAAAGTTCGCTAAATTTGGCTGAAACGTTAAAACCAAGCCTTATTTTGAAGAAAGAAGGGCTAAATTACAGGAAATTTGCATTTTTTGATATTTCTGTGGTCCGAATTCCAGGTGGGGGGTTGTGTTGGGGGTTAGCCCCATTACGTTTGGGGGGCCGGCCGACCACCAAGTTTCTAAAATTTACCGCCAGCCCAAGCCCCAAACCCACCCCCGAGACCCAAATTTTCAGGGGAGACTTTGCCAGCCACAGCATAGGTGTGGCTGGGCAAAACATCTGGGGGGAGGGGTTCCGACGGAGGGACCCCCCTAAATTTGCGTTTTTTGCCATTTTTGGCCACTTTTCAGCCAAAAATTTGGGGGGGGGTAGCAAAATCTGAAAATCTGGGGGGAAATTGAAATTGAAATGAAAAGCGGAAATTTGTCGTTGTGGGGGGTTCCCCCCACCCCCCCAACACACCTATGGGCCACAGCCACAAACCGCGTCACCCATAGGTGTACCAGGCTATAGTTTGCCCCGTGTGAACACCACCCCCCTAAGAGAAGGCCAGACACCCCCTCAACCCATACCTGACCTTGGCTACTAAACTAACTCCCCCCCAAGGCGAGCTCAGACCACCCCCTCCTTCCCCTATAATTGGGTCAAACAAGATAAAATGCAATATTTTTGCACAAATGTTTGCAATTTTTCGAAAATTTTTTGAAAAAATTGAAAACTTTGGCTAGAAATAATTAAAAACGGTAAAACTGACAAAATTCTTAAAATAAACGCTGTATTAAGCATATAATTATTGCAGTTTTCTAGATAGCACATTTTTAAACAAAATTCGGAAAATTATCGTAATATATATTTATACCAAAATTTTTAATTATGAGCCTGGGGTAGCCTACAACTATGTTCCCCCTCCCCCCTCCCCAACCGCAGACCAATATTCCCTCCTACGAGCGACAAGCCTAATGCTTACAGATAGCGGCAAGATCAAAGAAACACGCAAGCTGCAATTTCGGTATATTTTGGGAACATTTAGTGGTTTTTGGGGCTGTGGACATTTTTGTGACTTTCCGTTAATAAACAACGGAAAGTCACAAAAATGTCCGGACATTACGTAGGTGTGAAAAATTTGCATACGGACATTTTTGTGACATTACGTGCTTCGTCAACGGAATGTCCGGACATTACGTTGGGACAGAACGCCGCACCCGTGACTTTTTCATGCGGTCGATGAAACTTTATTTGAAAGACGCATTATTCTCAAACTTTCAAAATGTGAATTTTGCTAAATCTCAAATGCCCTTTTTGGGACACGTACTCTCCGCGTCTGGGATTTCCACCGATCCGGAAAAAATTCGGGTCGTCAAAGATTTTCCTGTCCCTCAGAACGTTAAAGATATTCAAAGTTTTCTTGGTCTTGCTGGTTATTATAGACGTTTTGTTCTAAATTTTTCTAAAATTGCCCACCCTTTGAATTCTCTACTCAAAAAGGACGCTGAATTTGTTTGGAGTAGTGCGTGTCAGCTGGCATTTGAGACTTTAAAAGAAAAACTTATCACTGCCCCGGTGATAGTATATCCTGATTTCTCTAAAAGGTTCACCCTAGCCACGGATGCCAGTTTCCAGGGCATTGCAGCCGTGCTCCAACAAACGGATGATCAAGGTAAATTTCATCCGGTTGCATATGCCGCCAGGGCGCTGAACACTGCAGAAAAGAACTACCACGTCACCGAATTGGAGGCGCTGGCTATATTTTTTGGTATTTCCTATTTCCAACATTATTTGATTCTCTATGAATTTGATGTAATTACTGACCATAAAGCCCTAGAATATATGTTGGGTGACCAAGTGGTCCCCAAAACGGCTTTGGGCCGCATTGCCCGTTGGCGGTCATTTTTGCGATCTTTCCGATTCCGTGTGATTCAGCGCCCTGGCATCACAAATGGGGCTCCAGACGCCTTATCTCGTAATCCTCCTCTAGAGGCCGGCTCTTTTGCCGACCACCCCAAAATTCCTGAATTTTTATTTGCAATTACGAATTTAGAGGAGGAATACGAAGGGCCGGAGGACCCACTGGCATCTGAGGCTGGTATTGAAATTTGGAAACAAGCTTTACAGTCTGATCCTTTTACAGCTAATATGATGAATTTTCTTCAAAATAAAGTTCTCCCCCAAAATCCTGTTGAAGCTTATAATATAAGTAAAACTTCTTCTGATTATTATGTCGAAAATGATATACTACGCCGGAAATTAAAATTTAGACGTCGTGATGCGCTTAAATTAATTATGTGGTACCTAAAGATTGTAGAAAATACGTATTTGATGAATGCCATAATACTCTATTCGGAGGTTGTCACAATGGGAGGGACCGAACCCTGGGCATGATTGCCAACAAATATTTCTGGGAAACTCTAACACAAGATGTAAATAAATTTATTGATGCTTGTCAAGTGTGTGCAGCCTGTAATCCCGGGCCTAAAAAACTACAGGCTTGGATGCGTTTTTTCACACCGGTGGAGGCTCCTTTCGAGCGACTTTCAATGGATGTTATGCATGCCCCTACCACCCCTTCAGGAAATTCCAAAGTTTTGGTTGTTGTCGATTTTCTAACTCATTGGGGGTGGGCTTTTCCTATGCAAAACGAACAAACTCACACTATTGCCAAAAACTTCGCTGAAAATATTTTCGCAGTTCATGGGGCCCCTAGAGAAATTCTCACTGATCGGGGTGCCCCCTTTTGTTCATCTCTTATGGAAGAATTGTGTAAACTTATGGGTACTAAAATGGTACGAACTACCGCCTACCACTCCCAAACCAACGGGGCATGCGAACGTTTAAACGGTACCTTAAAAGGTTTACTACGAAAAGCTCTCCTAGGATTTGCTAGACAATGGGACGAATTAATCCCATGGGTTTTGTTCGTTTACCGTTCAACCCCTCATACCTCCACCGGAGAATCGCCTTATTATCTTTTATTCGGACGGGATCCCAGGCTGTACTCTCAAAATTTTCTTACTCAAACTGATCCTCTTACTCAAAATTTTACACCCTCATACGTACAAGATTTACGTGAAAAACTACAATATTCTCGACAAGTTCTGAAAGAATATACGCGTGAAATTCTTGAAAAACGCAAAAGTACGTATGACGCAAAAACGAAAATTATTGAATACAAAGAAGAAATGTTGGTCTGGAAAGATGTTTCCCAAGCAAATATTCCTAAAGGTGCCAGTAGAAAATACCTCCCTATGTTTGAAGGTCCCTTTCGGGTTGTAAAAGTTGTTTCCCCCACCAATGTAGAGATGTTGTCCCTAAATCGTGTTGATGCTACCCCGGAACTGATTCATGTAAACCGGTTGAAACCTTTTCAGGTATAATTTTCTGTCGGGGCCCATTAATTTAGTCAAATCTTATTTATAAAATCTTTCAATATGATTCTTTTCTTTTCTTTAAAAAGTTTTTGAATTCCTTTACCAGAATAAATTTTACAAATTCTAAATTATTGATTTCATTTTATAATTAAGGGTAAAAACGCCCTTAGAATACATTTGTGTTACCCTGTACTATTGCCTATTATTTTATATTTTAATCTCCATAATTTTACTTCTCTCTTTCCCATTTATTTTTCCTCACCATTTACACATTTTAAACTATTTACACATTTTAACTCCATTTTATATTGCACCTTTGTTTTGTCTGTATTACTGTTGTGCTATGTTAATTTTCTTATTTAGTACGCGTTTTCCTCCTTGTTTCCTTTGCCTTTCCCCACCCCTTCCTCCCCCCTGAGTCCGATCATTTCCTGTTCAATTCACACCACACTTGCAATAATTTCACTTTCACTTCTGATTTATTTTAAGGTACAAGTCTTCTTCACCACAGATCCAATTGCTTCCAAGGAGTAACCGGTGGCGGTGTTCATCTTATGGAGTGAAGACGATCATGGGATCTCACCAGGACCTACCCTAAGTTTTCAAATGCTGTTGGTAAGAATTTTTGAATTGTTTCTATGCTTGGTTTGGACGCTACGGGTTGGCTGCAGACGGCCCAGGCGATTTGTTCCGGGCATACCCATAATTTGCTTGTTCCAATTTTTGTAGAAAGCTCACTTTCACGTTTTCATTTTCTAGAAATGTTCCCTTGGGCCGGCCACGGCGCGCAGGCCGGTTCTAGTCAAATTAATTTAGGTCGGTTCTAGTCAAATTAATTTTTTATTGTTAACTTGAACGGAAAGAATTTGCATGGTAATCCAACAGTTGAATGCTGTGGGGGAACACATAGATGTTTATTATTAACAAATCTCTGTTCTGCAAAATTTTTTTTAATTCTGTGCCGAGGTCGGCACAGTCGAAAATGAAATTGGATTGGGGTGGCTACAACTTCGTGTGCAGGAAGCCCTATCCATGCTGTTTTCAAAAATTGCAATGTGAACAATTTTGGTTCCGGAAATTCTGACCGGGGCCGCTTTTCACT